>JAQZBX010015359.1:0-30354 GCA_029593785.1 Cabassous unicinctus
GAAGAGGAATAATAATTACTGATTTAGATTAAGAAATTGACATTTAGGAATTGTTACCATATCTTGAATGTTTATCATATGCTAGGTGAATATTATCCCATCTATTTAACTTTTTAAAAAAGATTTATTTATTTATTTTACTTTTTATCCATTTTAAACCGCCCCCCCCCGCCCCGGTTTCTGCTGTTTTTGTGTCCATTCACTGGGCAATTCTCTGCGCCCATTTCCTGCCCTCTCTTCTCATCCTTCTCCTCCTGTCTTCATTGGGATTCGATCCTGGGAGCCTCCGATGTGGGAGAGGCGTTCTGCCTCCTGCGCCACCTTAGTTCCTGGTTTTCAGTTCGTCTCGTCTTGGCTCTCCCTTGTGTCACTCTCCTGTTACATCATCATATTGCTGTGTGCGGTGCACCCATGCACAGGGCCTGGCAGTGCACCTGCTCACGGGGCCTGACAGTGTGTCCACTGGCAGCGCGCCCAAGTGTGGGACCTGGTGGCCCGCGCACCTTCTATATTTTTCTTTATTTTACCAGGAGGTCCCGGGGATCGAACACAGGTCCCTCCATATGGGAGATGGATGCCCAACCATTTGAGCCACATCTGCCCCCTCTATTTAACTTTTAATGAAATGTTCTGAGTATAAAGGACATAAAAGTTATATAATGGATCTTTCCAGTATCCAGCTAAAGACATTAAGTATTTCCAAGTGCCACTGAAACTTCTGGGGTCACCCTCCTGGATCTTATTCCTGTTTTATTGGAGGAAGCTTAGAGAGCTCAAATCCAGGTCTCTTATTCTTTCCACCACTCTGGCTTCAAAGCCCAGATCCTTTCTGTTGCTCTGTGATGAAAGGGCTTTTTCTCAGGGCATCACTTATTCATTCAAATTTCAGCAGAGATACATCTGATGGATATGTTCACAGACAAGAAGGCCCAGAAGGGCAAGGACTCAGGGCAGCTAAATTTTATGGGGGTTGGATTGGGGAAGCCAAGTCTGGAATGGGTGGTCTTAGTAGGGAAATTCAGGTTCTGATGTTCTGTTGGAATACTTGGTGGGATCACTGAGTACTTGTAGAGGGTAGCTCTGGAGGTTATGGGAGAAGTGGAGGTGAAGAGTTCAAATCTCAGTATGGCTGCCTCATGGTTTTGACCTGGGTTGGCCTAGCTTCAGGGTGGTAGATCTTAGTACAACATTTATTTTCCATGAAAATGAATTTACTGTGGCCAGATTTACTGGGATTTACTGCTATCCTGAGAGTCTGTGCTATTGCTGGTGTTTATTGCCTGCTGGGATTAAACAAGTTTCCCTAAAAGCCATAACAAATCAGTTTTCCATCTCAGATCCCAGGAAACAAAATAAGGCTTTCCTGAGCGAAGGTGATATCAGGTGGTACTTTTGGGGGCCTGTGATGGGGAAGCTATGAGAGGAGGGCAGAAGAAATTGACTTGGGGAGGGGGTCTTTTAAGGAACCCTGAGCTGTGGGATGGGTTGACCACTCCTTCTGCTTTCTAAGCAGTGAGGGGTTTCACATTGTTTCTACAACGTTTCTGGATAATATTAAATGATTGGGGTGTTCTGGTTTCTTTGGGAAACCAAACAGGTGTGATGAGAGACAACTAGTTTTCTTATGTCTCTTAAGGACAGCCATGTGTGTTTTACACTTGAAAATACATTAATCTGTATGGAGTCTCCAGAAGAAAAATTTTAAAAATATATTCATTCGGATGTTAACTGTGGTTTGTCCTATTGGGGGTCCTGTTTATTAGTAAAGAAACTGATGCTCCCAGCAGAATTTAACAAAGCTCAGAGGATTAGTTGTGGGGAAAAGCTGAGGTGGAAATAAATGTTGAATATAGTTTTCTGCCCTTTATTGCAATTCTTAACCACTCTTTTCCTTAATTTTGTAGTAGAAGTATTTCCCTCAAGGTACTGCCATGGTCATAAAAGACAAAGAATTCTGGGCTAGTAGCAGGAGACCAGTCAAGAAAAGCAGACTACCCAGTTAACTAACGGATTAACCAATGTGTTCCTGGGAAAAGCCTTGAACTACTTAAGCTTCAGTTTCTTAGGATATAATTGGAAGTTGATGGTGGTTAAGTTTCACCTTTCTGAGGTTTGTAGTAGCAGTATATCTGTGTATACCCCCCATCCATATTCTCTCATTTATTTGTTGAACTAAGTTTATTAAGTACTCCTGAGAAAACCGCAGGGGAAGCATACATTGAAGGATATTTCACTCTCATGCATGCAGGACTCAGGCTCCCATTTCTGAGGGAACATATGCAGATACATAGGGATAGAAATAATGTAAGATGAGCATTCTTAACTCCATCACAAACTGTTCCTTCATGTTCTTGGTTTTCTGATCTTCCTTGTCCTGTGGACCAAATACGATCTTGCAACTTAAAAGTTTCCATACAGGGTCCTATTGTAGGTGGTGAAAATCTGCCATGAAGTAAGATGAGAAGTCTTGTTCCCATGGAGACAGATTACCTAATATCAAGTAGTGCCCATTCTGTGACTTCCAGGAAGATGGCTTCAGAATAGGTAGGCAGGGCTCAACTCTCTCAAAAAAACAATGGAGGAAGGGCAGAAAGCTGAATGAGGGAACTGCTTTGGGGCTCTGCAGACCAGGAGAGTGCTGCACATTCCCCAGGAGGGTGAGGGGGAATGAAGAAGCCAAAATAAAAACCGTGAGTTACCAGCTGCTGCAGCCAAGAGCAATACCCATCCCCCACCCACAAGGCAAAAGCCTGGATAAAATCCATGGCTTACTCCAGCCAGCCAAGAGGGGAACTGACATCTTCCTCCCTGGGAAGAAGGAGGGTGCTGCAGAGGGCAGAGTGTAGTTTCTCTTCAGTAAATTTGGCCAACAAAGCCTGCTTTGACCAGAATCACCAGCAAGTGGAGGTTGAGTCACCTCCATGGAACATTTTGCCAATGAGCACCATCTACTGGCCAGCCAGGAAACTTCAAGGAGAAAAACTGCTTTTACATGTCTCCTGTCCCAGTACCCTAGATCTGGACTGTACCCCAATAGTGAGTCCCTGGCCCTATTTTGATAAATTAGGCTGGGCAATTTAAAAGACTTAGAATAAGTTGAAACAAAAATCAAAGAAAAGCCATGAAATAAAACCACTAGGCAAGGGAAATTGACAGTCGGAGTAAATTCACCAACATATTCAGATGCCTAGACATCAGCAAAAAATTACAAGCCATACTAAGAAACAGAAAGATAGGGCCCAGCCAAAGGAACCCCCAAATCTCAATGAGGCACAGTATTTAAGACAACTAACCACTGATAATCACACAAATCTCCTAAATCAATTCAAGGAGTTGAAGGAAAATATGACTAAAGAGATAAAGGATATTAAGAAGACACTGGATGAACATAAAGAACAATTTGAAAGTCTGCAAAGGAAAATAAAAGAGCTTATGGGAAGAAAAGACACAGTGGGTGAGATTAAAAATAATTTTTTTTGTGTGGGGAAGAATGCACAACATTGTGATTATACTAAAAGCCATTGATTATACACTTTGGATAGATTGTATGGTATGTGAATATATCTCAATAAAACTGCTTAGTAAATAAATAAATAATTGTTCAAGGATAGCCAGAAAGAGCAGCTATGTACAGCAGGGGAAACAAAGAGAGATTGGGAGGTGAAGAATTTTCTTGTTTGTCTGTTTTTTGTTTATTATTATTGTTATTGAAATAATGAGGATGCTCTACTAATGATTGAAGTGGTGAACACCAAACTATGTGATTATGCCAAATACCATTGATTGTACACTTTGGAGGAACTGTGTGCTTTATTATAATAATATGCACTAATAAAATAGATTTGTTTAAAAAAATACATTAGATGTATATAACAGCATATTTGAATTGATGAAGACCAGAATTAGTGAAATTGGGGACAGAACATCTGAACTTGAAAGACAGGAGAACAGAAAGAAAAAAGAATGGAAAAAATGGAACAGGGTCTCAGGGAATTGAATGACAACGTTAAATGCACAAGCATGTGTGTTAACAGTGTCCTAGAAGGAGAAGAGAAAGGAAAAGGGGAAGAAAGAATATTTGAGGAAATAATGCCTGAAAACTTCCCAACCCTTATGAAAAGGCATAAATATCAATATCTAATAAGGACAACACACCCCAACCAGAATAAATTTGAATAGACCTACACTGAGACACCTACTATTCAGAATGACAAATACCAGAGATAGAGGATTCTGAAGGCAGCAAGAGTAAAGCAAAGCATCACATACAAGGGAACCTTGATAAGATTAAGCGCCAACTTCTCAGAAACCATGGAGGTGAGAAGAAAGTTGGTATGTTGTATTTAAGGTACTGAAAGAGAAAAACTGCCAGCCAAGAATTAGTTTTCTGACAAAACTGTCCTTCAAAAATGAGAGTAAGTTTAAAGTCTTCACAGACAAACAAAAACTGAGAAAGTATGTTACCCAAAGACCAGATTTACAAGGGATACTAAAGGGGGTGCTGCAGCCTGAAAGGAAAATAAGGGACAAGGGACTTGGAGAAGAGTGTAAAAATGAAGATTATTAGGAAGTATAACTTATAAAGGGTAAAAAGGCAGACAGTAGTAAGATATGACAACAGAAAGTCAAAGGATAAAATGGATGAAGTAAGTAATGTTTTACAGTAACAACACTGAACAATGATGGGTTGAATTCCCCAATCAAAGACATATACTGACAGAATGGATAAAAAAATATGAGCTATCTACAAGAGACTCACTTCAGATGTAAGGACACAATCAAGATGAAAGTGAAAGATTGGAAAAAGATATTCCAGGCAAAGGGTAATCAAAAAAGATCTGGAATTGTGATGCTGATATCAAATTAGATTTTAAGTGCAAAACTGTTATAAAGGATGAAGATAGTCATTATATATTAATAAAATGAGAAATTCACCAGGAAGAAATAACTATAATAAATATTTATGCACCTAACCTGGTGCCCCAAATACATGAGGTACACACTGACAACACAGAAGGGAGAAATAGATATTTCTACAATCATAGTTGGAGACTTCAATATACCACCCTGAGCATTGGAAGGGTAATAATATCCAAAATTATCTTAAAAAAAGATCAAAGTTGGACGACTTTCACTTCCTGACTATAAAGCATATTACTTAGCTACAGTGGTTAAAACAGAATGGTACTAGCATAAAGACTGACATATTGATCAATGGAAAAAAAATTGATGGTTCAGAAACAGACCCTCACATTTATAGTTAAGTGATTTTTTTTCAAGACCATCAAGACCTCCCAGCTGAACCAGAACAGTTTATTCAACAAATGGTTCTGGTAGAACTGGATATCCATATTCAAAAGAAAGGGGACCCCTATCTCACACCTTACGTAAAAATTAACTCAAAATGTATCAGGGACCTAAATATAAAAGCTACAACCGTAAAACATCTAGTAGAAAATGTAGGGAAGCATCTTCAAGATCTTATGATAGGCTATAGTTTTTTACACTTTACATCCAAAGCAGGAACAATGAAAGAAATAATAGATAAATGGGACCTCCTCAAAAGTAACACTTTTGCACTTCAAATGACTTTGTCAAGAAAGTAAAAAGGCAGCCTACTCAACGGGAGAAATTGAAACTTCATGTCTGACAAAGTTTTGATACCCATGTTATATAAAGATATCATACAACTCAACAATAAAAAGATAAGCAACCCAATTTTAAAATGGCCAAAATATTTGAATACACATTTCTCCAAAGAGGAAATACAAATGGCCAAAAAAGCACCTGAAAAATTGCTTAATATCACTAGTTATTAGGGAAATGCAGATCAAAAGTGCAAGTTCTGGAGAGGATGTGAGAAACAGGAACACTCCTTCCTTGTTGGTGGGAAGATAGTTTGGTAGAACCTCAAGAATGTGAATATAGAACTGCCGTATGATGCAGCAATCCCATTATTAGGAATATATTCAGAAGAGCTGAAAGCAAGGATGCGGACTGACATTTGCACAGTGATGTTCGTACCAGCATTATTCACAATTGCTAAAATATGGAACCAGCCCAAGTGTCCATCAACCAATGAATGGATAAAGAAAATGTAATATATACAGACAATGGAATACAATTCAGCTGTAAGAAGAAATGAAATTGGGATCCATATGACAACATGGATGAACCTTGAGGATATTATGTTGAATGAAATAAGCCAGACACAAAAGCACAAATATTGTATGGTCTCACTAATATAAACCTAATATGATGAGTAAACTCACAGAGGTAAACTCTAGAGTATAGGTTACTAGAAAGAGAATGTGGGTTGAGAATAGGAGCTGATGCTCAATGTATGTCGAATTTTCAAATAAGGTTTATTGTGAAACTACGGAAATGAATAGAGTTGATGGTAACACATTATAGTAAATATAATTAACACCATTAATTTATAAATGAGATTGTGGCTGAAAGGGGTAGTCTGTGGACATAAATGTCAATTGAAAGGAAACTAGAGAATAATCTAGGGAATATATAACAGTGATTTCTGTGGTGGATGAAGATTGTGGTTACTAGTATAAATATAAGAATGTTCTTTTACACAGTGTTAAGAATATAAGGATTCTTGGGAAAATTATAACTAATGTAATTTATGGATGATAGTTAACAGTAATATTTCAATATTTTTGCAGCAATGGCAAAGAAGATATATCAATTTTAAGAGACAACTATAGAGGGGTGTAAAGGAGTATGGGATTTTTCCTTTTGGAGTAATGAAAACGTTGTAAAATTGACTGAGGTGATGACAGCACAAATCTGTGATGAAAATGAGAGCCACCGAGTGTACACTTTCAATGAATTGTACAAAACATGGGACTGTGTAACACATGGAATCCAGTGGTGGAAAATGGACTGTGGTTAACAGGACAAATATGAGAATGTTCTCTCATGAACTATAACTGGACTATAATACTAATCCAGGGGTTAGTAATCAGGTGGGTTAGGGGGAAAATGCTCCCAATATAAGATATGGGCTATAGTTAGTAGTAATAATTTGATGATACTCTTTCATAGTTTGTAATAAATGCTTCACAACAATTCAAGGTATTGGTAGTGGGTTTTTTGTTTTTTGGCTTTTTTTTAAAGAAGTGCCCATTCCGTATCCTCATTTTAAAATTGAGTTAACTGTGTTTATCAGTTAGAACTCTCTGAGTTGGGTGACAGAAAACTTTACTAAAGTCAGCTTAAGCCAAAAAGAATTTATTGACTTGCTTAACTGAAAATTTCAGGGTAGATAGTAAAAATGGCTTAACCTTCCTTTCTTGAGTGTAAATGTGACCAATTCATTTAATCCTCACAACAATTCTATGTCTTAACTGCTATTAGTGCCCATTTTATAATGAAGGATTTGGGGCACAAAAACATTAACTATCTTCCCCAAGTTTCCAGAGGTAGTATGTGGCAGAGGTAGGATCCAAACTCAGGGAGGTTGTCTCCAGAGGCCATGCTTTAGCCATTAATACTATACTGTCTATTAAAGCTTTAGCTGTGGCTGGATGTAGGGGCTCAAACAATGTCACAAGGACCCGGTGCACCCATCTTGTGGTTCTGTCCTCCTGTAAAGCAGCTTAATTCTCAGGATCCACGTGTTGGCAAGATGGCTGCCTGCGATTAACTGCAAGTCCAGCAGAAACAGAGGAGCTTCTCTTCCTGCACCCATCAAACAGAAGGTCTGGGCCTGACTGCCATTGGTCTTGCTTGGGTTACATGCCTATCTCTGAACAATTCCTTTGGCTGGGGATTGGAATTAGGTTACTATCTTCCACAACTCAAAGGAACAGTCTTTGTTGCTCTCAGCAATTCTGAAATGCTCTGGCCCAGCATGCAAAACACTAATTGGCTTAATCATGTGACATATCCACTCCTGGAAATGGTGGGTAAAGTCAACTATGTCCAAACCATGAATTGAGAGGGGGTGCAGTGGATGTTTCCCCAGAGAAAAACTGATGAGAATTCCACAGAGGAAAAATTGAAGAGAAGGGTGAATGGATGCTAGGAAAAAAACGATAGGTATTCACTATAATGTGGCCAAGTAAGAAAGGTTACTTGTTAAAATAGACAAACATTAAGTCAAGGGTAGCCTTCCCATTACCTTAAATTATAAAAATACTTTACCCTTTTTTATAAAGTTAGGATAGTAATTAAGGGGATAGTAATCAAGGGGAAGTCTGCGTAGTATGGGGACAATATTTGGCAATTATCTGGTTCATTTAAATGTAAGACAGTCAATCCATCAGATGCTCGACCCTAAATTTCCATCAGTGGAGTTGAATTAAATTGATTAAATTGACAATATAAACTGTTTTGCCCAATATTTTTGAGGGTGGGGCAATAGGTATTTTATTATTAAATTGAATTATTATGAAAACTAAAAACCTGTTAATATACTCTTTGAACTTTTTGTGCAAATTGTTTTGCTACTCTCGAGGGCATTTGACAATATTTTCAAAAGTCTTAAAATGTTCAGAACTCTTTGTTGTTATCAAGAAGTGGCAGGGGAGTACCATTGGTGCAGAGTGTCAGTGATGGGGGATGCATGGGAGGAGTTTCACCTGGGGCATATGTATAAGGCATAGGAATGTGTTCAGTTGTTCATAGGGCATTGTCATGGTGGGTGGAGATTCACACAATAACCAAAAGAATATCGAATTCCCATCCTGGGAAGCTCTGCCACATTCTCTAATGGGACAGCAAGAATCCCCCGAGTACAGGGGCAGTGACTAGATGGGCCATTGACGGGCCCTTGATATTGTTGACTGTACTTATGAACCTTCACTTTTGAAATTGAAAATTAGCCTAGTATTATAGGGTGCCTAACAGTTACCTCTTGAGAGCCTCTTGTTGCTCAAATGTGGCCTCTCTCTAAGCCAAACTCAGCGTATAAACGCACTACCTTCCCCCCCAGCTTGAGACATGACTCTCGGGGATGACCTTCCCTGGCACCGAGGAATAACTACCAAGTGCCAACTAGCAATGCAACTGGAAAAAGACCTTGACCAAAAGGGGGAAAGGGTAAAGACAAATGAGTTTTTATGGCTAAGAGACTTCAAAGTGAGTTGGGAGGTCATTCCAGAGGTTATGCTTATACAAGTCTCAGCAGGATCTCATTGACTGCCAAAGTAAATATTGCCTCAAATACAGGGCTCCTGAGGGCTCTGGAGTCACCCAGACACTATCGGCAGGCAGACAGCTCAGGAATTTGGCACCCTACCAGTGGGCCCTACTTTGGAATTTATACTCCCCAGTGTGACAGAGTTGGACTCAGTTGTGGTTTCCCTACACATGGCTCTTCTGCCTCTTGTGTTTGGACCTATAGTTAGTACTAAAGATGAGAGGTGTATGTCCATGTAGCAGTTTGGCATTATTTATGGATTCCAAAAATAGATATTGGATTATGCTTGTAAACTGGTCTGTTCCTCTGGATGTGATTAAGTTGTGATTAGGGCTTTGATTGGGCCACATCAGTAGGATGCTGAGTCCCTGCCCCTTGGTTGGCGGGGACTCAGAGATAAAACTACATGGCAGAGCAGAGGAGTTAGTTGGAGTTTTGAGTTGGAGTTCTGATACGGAGTTTTTAATGCTGGAGCCTGGGGAGGTAAGCACACAGAGAAGCTTGGTCGTGAGGAAGGAGAGAAGGCCCCAGGGAAAAAAGACGAGCCATTCACCTGATAGTCTACAGCTGGCCTTGTGGAGATAGCAGAGGAGCTGAACCTGGAGACAAGCAAGCCCCGGGAAGAGAGGAACCCAGGAAGCCTGAACCCTTGCAGACTTTGGCAGCCATCTTGCTCCAACACGTGGCAATAGACTTTGGTGAGGGAAGTAACTTATGCCTTATGGCCTGGTAACTGTGGGCTTCTACCCCAAATAAATACCCTTTTATAAATGCCAACAGATTTCTATTAATTTGCATCAGCACCCCTTTGGCTGACTAATACAGTCCAAGAGACTTAAATCTTTGTGCTTGTCCATGTGCCAGTTGAGCCCCGCATCTCAGCAGAGTTGCAACATCTACTCTCCAGTTCATTGGACTCACCCAGGACAACTAACAAGGAGATGATGATGGACAACAACCATCCCAAGGAACAGAGAGTCTGCAACTGCAGGCAAGATAGTCTCATCCAGCTGTCCCATGGGATCTAAGCCCCCTTTCAATTAGAGGTGGAGTGGGCATCACCATCCCAGAATCCTCAGGATTGGAGAATGAAAGATGGACTAGAGTAGACTTACTGTTATTCTACTATAGACTTATTGTGATTCCAGCAATGGAAGAACTTTTAATCATTGATGTGGAGTCAGTGGACACCAGAGGTTCTGAGGGGAGGGAGAGGGAAAAATAAATGTAATATGGAGGCATTTTTGGGGCTTGGAAATTGTCCTGAATGACAGTGCAATGATAGATACAGGCTTGTCATAACTTACAAAACTGTGCGGGAGAGAGTGTAAACTACAATGTAAACTATAATCTATACTTTGTGGCAATGCTCCAAAATGTGTTCATCAATTTTAACAAATGGACTACGCTAATGAAAGATGTTGCTAATGTAGGAAAATGTGGGAGGGGTAGGGAGCGGGGCATATGGGAATCCCCTATATTTTTTACATAACATTTATGTAATCTAAGTATCTTAAAAAAGATTAAAAAATTATATAAAAATGCAAAAAAAAGTCTGCTCTTAGGAAAATTGTTGATTTAATGGGTAGTCTCTTTTTTTCTTTGTTTGCTTTTGAAATCTCTTTGTTTTTTATATTTAGTAGTTACTTTAAGACATGTTTAGGTGAGGATTTATTTGTATTCAGCTTATTTAGGATTAACTATGACTCTTGAATCTGAGGACTCATGTCTTCCTCTAATTACACAAAATTCTTGGCCATTCTCTCTTTCATGGATTCTCAAGCTTTTTGGACTCAGGGCTCCTTTACAATCTTACAATTTATTGAGAAACTTAAAGAATTTTATTTATGTGGATTATACTGATAATAGTTACTTGTATTAGAAATTAAAACTGAGGAATTAAAAAATATTTATTAATTTATTTCAAAATAATGATAAGGTCATTGCATGTAAACATAATTAATATATATTAATTGTATAATTCATATACAAAACTCAATATATTTTTAAAAAAAGTTTAACAGAAACTAGTAATTGTTTTATATGTATGCAAAAGTTTTTAATGTCTGGCTTAATAGAAGACAGTTAGATTCTCATATTTTACATTCAGTTGGTATCAATACCATATGTCATGAAGCTGTTCTCCACTAGAAAGAGAATGAGAGTAAAAGGGCAAATATATTACTATTATTGCAAAAATAGTTTTAACATTATAGACTTCCTGAACCGATCTCAGATTCCCCTAAGTGACCACAATTTGAGAACTGCCGCTCTATTTTGAGTAGTGCCCTTTTCATTTTATTCTTCTGGAACTCAGATTAGATATATATTGGAATTTCTTTTACCTGTAGAAATTCTGTGTGATCTGGAAAAAGGCCATTCCCTTTAAGAGAGTTTTTAACTTTGTTTTTGCCAGGTGCCCATGGGTTTAATTGGCCCAGGTGCCCAGATATAGCAGGCATTCATTTTTCTTTTGGCTTTCTTCTATGGCTTATTTTCTGTAAGTTTTATAGTTTTAGGTTTTACATTTAGGTCTTTGATCCATATTTTGTATTTGGGATGAGGTATGGATCAAAGTTCATTTATATATACATGAATATCCAATCGTTTCAACATTTTGTTGAAAGAATTATTCTTTTTACACTGAATTGCCTCTGCATATTTGTTGAAAATTAATTTACCATATATTTCAGGACTCTATTTGTTCTAGTTATTTGTTTAACTACATTTATATCATTATCACACTGTTCCTTTAAATAAGCTTCCAGGTCAGGAAGCATATGCTCTCTTTGTTCTTTTTTCAAAGTTGTTTTGGCTTTGTTCTTTTTTCAAAGTTGTTAGGTGCTTTGAATTTATATAAAATTTTAGAGTTAGCATATCAATTTCTACAAAAGAAGTTTGCTGGAATTTTTGACTGGGATAGCATTGAATCTATACATAAATTTGAGGAGAATTTGACATCTTAACGCTACTGAGTCTTCCAATCAGTAAATACAGTATATCTCTCCATTTATTTAGGTCTTCTTTAACATGTTTTAAAAATGTTTTGTAGGGAAGCGGGTGTGGCTCAATCGATAGAGCTCCTGTTTACCATATGGGAGGCCCCGGGTTTGCTTCCCGGGGCCTCCTTGTGAGGGCAGGCTGGCCCGCGCGGCGCGGTGGGCTGATGCAGCAAGACCTCACAGCAAGGGGGAGATAAGCAGACACAGAAAAAACACACAGCGAATGGACACAGCAAACACAAGCAGCAAGGGGGGGGGATAAATAAATAAATAAATAAATCTTAAAAAAAAAAAAAAAAAAAGTTTTGTAGCTGTTAGTAAACGTGCCTTGCACTTCTTTGGTCAGTTCTATCGAAGTATTTCATAGTCTTTGATGCTATTGTAAATTATGTTTTTTTTTTCAATTTCAAATTCCAATTTGAATTTTGCTTCTTATCTTCAAATATGGATACGTTTTATATCTTTTTCTTGCCTTATTTCACTAGAAAGAAATCTCTGGTACAATTTTAAAGATAACTGGTGAGAGTGAACATCCTTGTTTTTTGGATTTTAGGTAGAAAACATTTAGTCTTTCATCATTAAATATGATAGCTGTAGATTTTTCATAGATACCCTTTATTACACAAAGGATGTTCCCTTCTATTCTTAGTTTGCTGAAAGATTTTTTTCAGAAATGTTTTTGAATGTTGTTGTATAACTTTTCTTTATCTATTGAAATGGTCACATGAAATTTTCTTTTAAGTATGTTAATCAGTGGATTACATTGATTTTCAAATGTAAAACTAATCTTACATTCCCAAGATAAATTCCACTTGGCCATGGTATATTACCCATTTTAATATTTTGTTAGAATTAATATTCCAAAATTTTGTTGAGTTTCTACATCTATATTCATGAGAAATATTCTTTTATTTTCTTGCAATGTTTTGTCTGGTTTTATCATCGAAGTAATGCTTACCTCACATAATGAATTGAGAAGTATTCCTTCTTCAAATTTCTAGAAGATATTTTATACAATTGGTATTACTTTATACCGAAATATTTCATTGCATATTCCAGTCAAGCCTCCTGGATCTAGAATTTTATATGTGGGAAATTTATAAATTTTATTAGACATAGGGCTAGTTATGTTATCTAACTTTTCTCAAGTGAGATTTGGTTTATTGTATCTTTCAAGGAATTTATCCATTTCACCTAATTTTTCAAATTTATTGGCATAAAGTTACGTGTATACTATTCTTTAATAATACTTTTAATATCTCTGGAATCTGTAGTGATGTCATCTCTCTCATTTCTGATATTTGTAAATTGTGGCTTCTCTCTTTCCTCAGTTTGGTTAGAGGTTTATTACTATAGTTGATCTTTTCAAAAAACAGCTTTTGGTTTCATTGTTTGTATTGTTTTCTATTTCACTGATTTCTTCTCTGATCTTTATGATTTCCGTTCTTAGTGTGCATTTCATTTGCTCTCCTTATTCTAGTTTCTTAGAGTAGTCATTGGTTTGAAACCTTTCTTATTTTCTAAATATGCATTTAGTGCTATACACTTTCCTTTAAATATTGCTTTAATTTCATTATGCAAATTTTGACCTGTCATGTCTTCATTTTCATTCAGTTCAAAATACTTTCTAATTTCCCTTTTGATTTCTTCTTTGACCCCTGGATTATCTAGAAGTATGTTATCTATTTTCCAATTGTTTTTGAAATAGTCTCGTTATCTTTTATAGTTTCTAATTTAATTCTGTTGTGAGGAGAAAGCATACTTTGTCTTAACTCTTCTTAAATTTATTAAGACTTGTATCATGGCCTATAATATAGTCTAATTTGTTAAATGTTTTGTGTGCACTTGTAACGAATGTGCACTCTGACTTTGGGTAGAGTGTGTATAAATGTCATTTAGGCCAGGCTGATTGAATAGTATTTTTCAGGTCTATCCTTACTGATTTTCTGTCTACTTGATCCATATTTATTTAGAGAATGGTGTGGGTTTATTAGCTTTAACTCTTTGTTGGGTTATTTTACTGGTTGCTTTAGGGTTTATAATATACATCTTTAACTTCTAAAGTCAATCTTCAAAAGATAGTATACCCCATTATGTATGGTATAAGAATCATATAACAGTAAACTTTGCTTTCTCCTCTTTGGGCCTTTGGCTATGGATGCTATACATTTTCACATCTATATATGATATAAATCTCATGATACATTCTTATTATTTTTGCTTTAAACAGTCAATTATCTTGTAAAGATATTCAAATATTGAGAAATAACCTTTTATATTTATCTATGTAGTTACCATTTCCTGTGCTCTTTATTTCTTTGTATTTATATATATTCCTATTTTCTATCTGGTATTATTTTATTTCTGTTTGAAGGATTTCTTTTAACATTTCTTGTAGTGATGGTCTTGGTTGATGAATTCCTTCAGTTTTTTTTCTGTCTCAGAAAGTGTTTATATCAACTTTGTTTTTGAAAGATATTTTTGCTGGATCTAGGATTCTGGGTTGGCAGGATTTTTCCCCACTACTTTAAGGATATTGCTAATGGTTTCTGGCTTGTATTGTTTCTGATGAGAAATCTATTTTATTCCTACCTTTTAAATTGATATATAATTCACATACCATAAAATTCACCTTTTTAACTGTAGAATTTAGTGATTTTTAATATATTCACAAGGTTGTATAAACATCACCACTACCTAATTCCAGAATATTTTCATCACCCCAAAAAGATATCTCACAACCATTAGCAGTTACTCCCTATTCTTCCCTCCCTCTGGCCTCTGGCAACTCCATACCTACTTTCTGTTTCTATGGATTTGCCTACTCTGGACATTTCATATAAATGAAATGATACAATATGTGACCTTTGTGTTTGGCTTATTTAATTTAGCATATTTTTGAGGTTCATCCATGTTGTAGCATGAATCAGTATTTCCTTCTTTTCATGGTTGAATAATATTTAATTGTATGGATATACCTCATTTTGTTTATCTATTCATCAGTTTATAGATATTTGTGTGGTTGCCACTTTTTGGCTATTATGAGTATTTGTATACCCGTTTTTGTGTGAATATTTATTTGCATTTCTCTTGGGTCTATACCTAGGAGTGAAATTTCTGGGTCATATGGTAACTCAATGTTTATCTTTTTTGTTTTTTTCCCATTTCATATTCTCACCACTATTGTATGGGGTCCTAATTTCTCTACATCCTCAACAACACTTGTTACTTTTGACTTTTTGATTCTATCTGACACTTATTTTCCATTTTTAAATAACAACCATTCTAGTGGATGTGAAGTGGCATCCCATTGTGATTTAATTTGTATTTCCCTAATGTCACCTTATCTTTTATTCTCTGTAAGTATGTGCCTTTTTTTCTTGCTGGTTTTATTATCTTCTCTTTATCACTAATTTTAAGAAATTTGATTGTAATATACCTTACTGTATTTTTCTTCATATTTCATGTCTTTGTGATTCATTGAGCTTCTTGGTTTTATGAGTTTATAAATATCATCAAAATTTGAGAAATATTTGGTCATTCTTTCTTCAAATATTTTTTCTATCTCCTTCTCTCACTCTTCCTTTCTTGGGACTCTAATTACATGTATATTAGGCTGCTTGAAGTTGTCCCATACTTCACTGTTGTTCTGTTCATTTATTTTTCAGTCTTTTTTCTCTGTCTGTTTCATTTTAGATAGTTTCTATTGCTATGTCTTCAAGTTCACAAATATTTTCCTCTGCAGTTGCTAGTATGTTGTTTATCCTATCTTGTGTATTTTTAAATCTCAGACATCGTAGTTTTCATCTCTAGAAGTTCAATTTGGGTCTTATTTTTTAAAAATTTATTTCATGTCTCTACTTAACATGCTGGATTATTTCCTCTAATATCTTGAACTTTTTATTTTAATAACTGTTATAATGTCTTTGTCTACAAATTCTACTATCTGTGTCATTTCTTCGTTGGTTTGTATTGACTGATTTTTCTCACTTTGGAATGTATTTTCCTGCTTCTTTTCATGCCTGGTAATAGAGATGATACATATTGTGAATTATACCTTGTTGTGTGCTGGATATTTCTTTTAATATCTTTTCAGAAATTAGCTTTTTTGAGGGATGCAGTTCAGTTACTTGGCAGTAGTTTGATTCTTCCAGATCTTGGTTTTTGGCTTTGTTAAGTGCAATCAGAATCATTTGGTTTAGGGCTAATTTAACCCATTTGCTGAGGTACAATGAATGACTACTCTAGATGATGCTCAATGAATTGTGAGGTTTTTCTACTCTAATGGGAACAAGAAATACTGCTGGTCCTGTGTGTACTCTGTAGATTATTCCCTATAACCTTCTCAGGTGGTTCTTTCTCTGACTTCAGGTAGTTTCCTCACATGGGCCGATCAGAAGAGGACTCGGGGGGAAGTATCCACAGACGTCCAGAGTTTTCTCTCTCTCTCTCTGCAACCCTCTCCTTATGGTACTCTGCCTTGGGAACGCTTTCTGCCTTGGCCTCTCTTCACTTCCAGGTTTTTCTCCTCAACTCAGCAAACTGCTGGACTCCGACTGGGTTCCCGTTGTATGGTGATTTTGAATATTTATTCCCTCTACGGTGATTTTGAAAATGTATTCTTGGCTGTATCCTTCCAAACATTGTTCTGCCCTCTAGGAGGTTTTCATGCAGTCTTTTATAGTTTTTTTCTTACACTATCCAGCTTTGACTTCTCTTGTCTGTACCTTAGAACTCTGACTATACATTCCACCATGCAGGTAGTAAAAATATGAACTTTAAATCCAACCATGGAACCTGTCTGTGGTTGCAAATTCCAAAGACCAACAAGCTTCTTATAGCCACCCTAAACTGGTGCAAGCATTTTTTCCCCTATTTTACTCTTTCAAGGGCACTAAATTTGTGTAGGATTCTCAGTTCCACCATTCCCTCTCAATAGGCCCTTGGTCTCAACTCTCAGCCATTGTGAACATTAGCTTACACACTCAAAACACTGATTTCCTTTCTGAGAGCACAGAAAGGGTGTTATATTTTTGCAGTATTCCCCCTGCCCAAAATGGCTTCCTCATCTGTCTGCTCGTTGTCTGCTTGCTGTGTCTGCTTGTTGTCTATTCATTGTGTCTGCTTGTTATGTCTGCTCGTTGTCTCTGCTCATTATGTCCACTCATTGTCTCTGCTCATCTTCTTCAGGAGGCACCGGAACCAAACCCGGGACCTCCCATGTGGGAGGTGGGTACTCAACTGCTTGAGCCACATCTGCTCCCTGCTCATTGTGTCTGCTCGTTTGTCAGCTCATTGCATCAGCTCGTTGTGTCAGCTTGTTGTGTCTGCTCATCTTCTTTAAGAGGCACCAGGAACTGAACCCAGGACCGCCCATTTGGGAGGCAGGTGCTCAACTGCTTGAGCCATATCTGTTTCCACTGTATTTTTTTTTAACAGCATTTAAAAAAATTTGTGTTATTTATTTATTCCCCCCCGCCTTGTTGTTTTTTTGCACTTGCTGTCAGCTCTCTGTGTGTTCTGTGTCTGCTTGTCTTCTCTTTAGGTGGCAATGGGAACTGATCCTGAGACTTTCCAGAGTGGAGAGAGGCACTCAATCTCTTGTGCCACCTCAGCTCCCTGGTCTGCTGCATCTCTTATTGTCTCTCCTCTGTGTCTCTTTTTGTTGCATCATCATGCTGCGCCAGCCCTCTGCACGGGCCAGCTCTCTGCATGGGCCAGCTCTTCGTGCGGGCCAGCTCTTCATGTGGGCCAGCTTGCCTTTCACCAGGAGGCCCCGGAAATCGAACCCTGAACCTCCTATATGGTAGATGGGAGCCCAATCGCTGGAGACACATCCGCTTCCCTTCTGCAGTATTTTTAAGTGTTTGCAGGAGAGTCTTTCCAGGCTAGTTTGTCACATTGATGGAACTTGAATAAGATATTCAATGCTGCATCATTTATAATAGCGAAATTTGTAAATAAGGTAAATGTTTATCAGCAGCTGTTTGGTTATAACAGGGCTCAACAAACTTTATGTAAAAAGTCATATAGTAAATATTTTAGGCTTTGTGGACCACATACACTTTCTGTTGCATATTCTTTTGTTTGTTTTTACAATCAATTTTAAAAAATGTAAAAACCATTCGTAGCTCACATACAAAAAAAGGCCTTGAGCTGGATTTGGCCTGATGGCTGTTTGTTGACTGCTGGTTTAAACTGTGGTATATTTATAAGATAGAATATACCATCAACAGAATAGATAATATCTTATGTACCTGTTAAAATAATTTTGTAGAATATTTAATGACATGGCAACTATTGATGCTGTGTTTTTAAATGAAAAAGGGAACAAAGCATGTTAAAAAACATGGACAACATGATCCCAATTTTCTAAAAAGCACTCTTCTCAAAAATATGTATACATAGAAAAAAGACTGAAAAGATACCAAATATTAACACCATCTCTGGATAGAAGTAATACAACATAGTAGGTGTTTAGTAATATATTAAAAAAGTATATTTGCACTATAAAAACCATTATGGAATAAATTGTCTGCCCATCTCCACCACCCCCATCCCAGGCAATTCACACTCATTATCCCTAGTTCTGGCTTCCACAGCAGAAAGAAAGCTTGCATTTCCTTACCTCTGAGCTTTTGAGAAAAGTTCAAAATACAGATTAGAGCTAACGCACCAGGGAAAATTCCTGTGGCTTTCTGTAGAGTTTTGTAAATTGGAATTTAAACTGATCCTATCTCCCTACATATATCAAACATAAATTCAATATTGATCAAAGATTTCCTTATAAAAAGTAAAAAAAAAAGGATAATTAAAATAAAATTTTCTGTGGCAAAGCATTTCTAAGAATGACAGAAGCCCTGAATCCCACAAAAGAAAAGTTGAATAATAAATTTGACTGATAAAAATATAAACTTCTGTACAACAGAAAATGCCATGAATAAAATCAAGACAAATTATAAAATGAAAAATATCTTCAATACAGAAGACAAAAGTGTATTTTCCTTATAACACAAAGATATATAAGATGTATAAGAAAAAATGAACAACCCATTCGAAAATCAATAAAGATTTACAAAAGACATTTCAGGAAATGAAATGCTGATGGCCAATAAGTATGTAAAAAGTCACAACTTCGCTCATAGAAATGTCCATTAAAAGAACAAAAATATATCATTTTCATCCTTTTGATGGGCAAAAATGCTAAAGCTTGATAAAGTGTAAAGTTGGAAGCAGCGTGGGGACACAAGTTCTCAAATACACCATTTGGCGGGGGTATAAATTAATCCAACTCTTTGAAGGTCAATTTGGTATCATCTGTCAAAATTTAAAATGCATTACTTTTCAGAGTGCAGTTGCCCTGCTAGAATTTTATCTTATGCCCATATTCATAGCAGTGCCCATAGATGTACATACAATCGTATTCATCGCAGCGTTTTGTGTAATAGCAATATAAGTGTCTGTCAGTAGGGGACCAGTTACATGCGTTTTTATTATGGCCATGAAATGGGGTACTGTATAGTCATTATTAAGTGCTTATAGGAAGACGTTATAAAAGTAGTGTTAAGTGAAAAACAGAACATTGGATTACAATAGTATAATTTGTGTTAAAAAATTAATACCCTCATTCTGATAACAGAGGGGTAGGTCTCTTTAAATCCCTTTTTAAAAATATGCATGTATTCTTTACTTCAAAAAAGACTTTTCTGTTTTGGAGGTATTTGAATCTCCAAACAGAAAATTTAAAGCAAATACAAGTAGAAAAAAATCTTAAGTAGATTAGAGACTTTACAACTCCGTGGCTGGTATTAAAAGTGTTTTTTCCCACAAGGTTAACAAAGTTCTATTCATCCATATGATAAGGATAAGTTGAACAAACTCAGGCAAAAGCTAAGAAACCATATTCTGTCTTTTGACTTTGTTAATGGGGATTTTTCCCATCCCAGTTTTTAATTTATCAATCTTTTCTTTCATTGCCTCTGGGTTTTAAGTCGTAGTTAGAAAGTCTTTCCTTAAGGTTAAAGAAAAATTCACCCTAAAAATGATATAATTTTTTACATTTGGATCTCTAATCCATTTGGAGTTAATTCTTGTGTATGGTATGGGATATAGATCTAATTTTATTTTCTAAATGGCAAAATGTTCCAGCACCATTTATGAAAAAGTTCATCTTGACCCACTGATTAGACATGCTATCTTTGTGATTCATATACTAAATTTCTATGAGTTCATTGATATATTTCTGGGCTTTCTTTTCTATATCACTGGTCAATTTGTCTGTTGATGTGCCAGTGACATACCTTTTTAACTGTAGAAGATTTATGAGGTGTTTTGTCTACTTGGGCCAGTTCCCACTTTGTGTTTTTCTTTTACAGAGTTTTCCTAGCAATTTCTGCATGTTTCTTTTTCCATATCCGTTTAGTGTCAACTTGCCTAACTCTATAAGTTGGTATTTATGTTGAGATTGCATTAAATTTATAAATTAGCTTAGGGAGAGCTGGCATCTTTGTAATGTTGAATCATACTCTTCATATGTTCAGGTATACTATTGTGTCATCTGCATATAGGGATGACTTTGCTTCTTCTTGACCCGTTCCTATGCCTCTAATTGATTTCTTTTGTCTAATTGCATTGAGCCATATCTATAGTAAAATGTTGAATAGTAATGGAGTTCATGAACATTGTTGCCTTGTTCCAAAAAAATGTTTTTTTTTTTACAGAGCTGAATTCTGTGCTCATTATCGCATTGGTTGTGGTCAAACTTGGTAAATCACTGAGTTTTTTCAAAAGATAAAATACATTACAAATGGCAATAGTAATAAGATCATCATGCAGTAGTCAAAATTATCAAATAAATAGAGTGACCGTTTATTGTGGCCTTGAATGGTCAAATAAAGGCTTTTTGGGAGAAGTGGAAGTATCAAAGAATGGTATCTTAGCTTTGGAAGAGAACTTAAAATTCATTTGGTTTAAACTCCTGCTTGAGGCATGAATCTTCTCCATCTTTCCATGAGTAAAACCCCAAGAAGTTACCTTTATTATAAAGATGGTGGAGGGAAGCATTTCAAGGAAAATATAGATCAAGTGGTAGAATGCAGTCAGATTAGCAAAACTTGGCAATTGAGAAGGAATTATTATATTTGAGAGCTGCAAGGCAAAGAGCACCAATTTGTTATTTCAGAAATAAAATTCTTAGTTTTGAATAAGTTTATTGAGATAGGCATTGCAAAAATTCATAGAACTCTGCACAAAAAGGTCAATTTTGCCACTGATAATTTAAAAATGGTTTAAAAAATCAATTCATAGAATAACATATTTTTAAAAAATATATGTTAAAACTTTCTCAGGGGTACCCATATTGTATAAGTATGGATCTAGATAGAAACCAAATGAACTGTGCTTGGTTGTCTCTGGAGGATGGTATTTATGAAGGACTTATACTTCTTATTTTTAAAATGTTTGTACTGTTTGAACTAACCTTGCATGGCAAGTAAACCAAGACTAACAAGCTAAAACTTAAGAGCAGCAACTGTCTTACATAATTTTGGCTTTGTAGATGATGCCACTCCTCTGTCAGGAGAATGTGTGCTTTGGGTAATTTTATTCCCAGTGATTGTGGTGGATTCACATAGATCCACTCACAGTCTGTCATCTTTACTACCTTGTGGTAAAGAACAGTATTTGACTAGAGTGAAGAGAGCATGTCCAGCCCGTCCCACCCCCTCAACTGTGCAAAGCCAATGGGCACACCTGGCCACGGGGCAGGGAATTTTGGTCCTGGGAGACCTAAGTTTTGTTAAGTGTGGTTATCTGGGCTTTTAGCCACGCAGGCTCATATAAATTACTGAAGTCTGTTTCCATCCCTGAACTGCTCACATTTCTTCTGGAAATTAAAACAATCAAACAACAGTAAAAGGTAGACTAATCTGTCAAGCTGCTATGTCTATTTACTTGGTATCTCAAGGGACAAGATAAAGAACCAAAGCAGTTTTCTAAGTTTGGCAGGTGTCTCCTTTTTGGCAATGATGCACATTCTTGCTGAGTGACACTTAAAGCCTGCAACTTCAGGGGGAACCTAAATGTTTGTCTGTGTAGTCTAGTTCACAAAAGAACCCAAATAATTATAGTCATATTTTGATCCTTGAATGCCAATCAATTAACAAAAACACTTGAAAAATGTAGAATGTGACCTCATCCACTTGGCAGCCAAATTTTGAGATATGATTATGGATTTTCCATGTACTGCCTCCTTTGTTCCAAGTACTAAGGTACTTTGAATGTTATCACATTAACACTTATAAACCTTCCTTCCCACCATGGAGGTAGATTGGTGGCAATTGTTTTTGTCCTAGTTTTGCACATGAAGCAAAGGAAAACTGGAGTTAGAGCAAACTGTGGAAAGGAGCCTGGCTCTGTAAATCTGGGCCATGTGGCCAGAAATAGATTCAAAGAAGACAGGTCTCTGCATTGTGTACCTATGATTTCTTATTAGTCAGACTTTGCTGAATGGTCTATTCAGGGAAAACAATGCCACCAGCCATACAGAGAAAGCACACTGGGACTCCTGGTGCAGGTTTTGTCTCTAACTGTTCATTTAGTCCAGGAGGGAGAAATATTTTTTGCTTTTGAAGGACATTGACCACCAAGGAAATAAATTGTGGTTTGCATAAATTAAAAGCCAATTACATTAAAATAATTTTAAGAGAGAAAAATGTTATTTGTATTTAAAATAACTCTGAAAAAATCTAGGTGATTAATAGAATAAATAATAAAACATGCTTTTCATTGTAAAGAAAGAAAGATAGGAAAGGCAAGAAAGTGGAAAGAAGAGAGATACATAAAAAGAGATATGGCAAGATAGAGATAAAGTAACAAGTAATGAAACACACTGGGAGAGACAGATGCAAAGATGAACATGGCTAACTTTATTGTGTTCTACGTGCTCTCATTGTTAAAAATCTTTACATGCAGTGACCCCTGGTAATCCTCTTAAGGCTCTATGAGGTAGGCCCTATTATAACTGCTATGTACCTAACAGGTGAGGAAACCCAAGCCCGCAATTACTAACTTTCATGAAGTAACACCTAGCTGACAATGCATACACACTGGTGTGCCTCATTAATACTAGCTGTAGACATACCTGATGGGATTTTACATTTTGATTCTTTTTCTGTAGAGTGTATTTTGGTCCATGGCCCAATGTTCTCCTCAATGATCTAGAAGCATTTACATTAGTTCCAAGCCCAGATAGCACATTTAATTTTTTGGTCAATTACTGGTAAGAAGAAAATGAACCATTAGTAATTTATGGTGGGAAGTAAGTCCACCAAGACCCACTTCATCCTGAAAGGATTTACATTCTCAAATTGATATTAAAATTGCTGAACTTATAGTCCTCTGAATTAGTATTCCATGAGCATAAATTAATATGCAGCACAAGGAGTAACAGTCCCTGAATGAATTTAAAAATAGTTTAGTTTCACTGATACCGGTAAGTGTATATGCACGTGTGTGTGTTTGTCTGTGTGCATGTTTGGCAGATGGTGGAGAATGGAGAAAACCATTTCTTCATTGAGGTAGGAGTGCAACATGGATATTTAGAAAATGCAGTTAATGTGGGATTAAGATGTGAGATCTACTGAAATATTGAGGGAAATTAATCCAATAGCCAAAAAGTTGTTTGCCCGTGTATGTGTTTCCTCACAACAATGTGGATTCAGAGGAGAGGTTCTATAAATATTTTTAAACAGTGTGTTTAAAAGAATAGTTGTATTAGTCAGAGTAACATTAACCAGTGCAGTGGTTAAAAAAAAAAAAAAAGCTCAAAGTCTCAGTAAAGTTAATGCGATAAAGTTTATTTTCACTCACATGCAGCATAATGTGGTAGGTGGAAACTCTCTTCCAGGTAGTGACTCAGGGATTCAAGCTTCCTCCATTTTCCTATACTCAGTTCAACATATTGCTTCCAAGGTCACTGTGGAAGAGGGAAAAAGGGATAAATGAGGTACACCAAGTCTTAGCTATTTCAGCCAAGAAGACACAGTTCACTTCTGCTCATAGTCTGTTGGCCAGAATTGTCATATGGTTTCAATCTACCTTCAAAGAAGCCTGGTAAGCATAGGGTGCACATGAATCTTCTGTGAGCACTACCTTGCCACAATAATAAATTCTGAAAGAAAAAAATCAAGTTAAGTGCTTGAGCTTGTGGTCTTCATCTTTTGTTAAAGAGCTGAGACCGCATTTTCTGTGAGAGTGGAAAATGGTCATATGTTTTACAAATTCCTAATAGATTTATTACCTGCAATTCTTCATTTTTCTTTTAGGAACTTAATACTGTTAAGAGTTTTTATTATAATTTCTCTCAAGTACACTATTCATCCTTTTATTAAAAGTTATTTCCATTTATTTCCAAAACCTGGCTTTGTTTTAAAATAGTCCCATCGATCTGTTCCATTGGACTTTATGAAGAGGACAGTTTACAACTTTGAACCTGCTATATCTTTTCTATTGGAAAAAGGAAACCAAAAGAATTGTGGTAGATAGTACTGAGAGTGTCATGCTATTCCCCTTCACCAGACTAAGGACTGAGATGTGATATTTCTTTTTAATAAGCTCACGTTGCATTACAGAAATAACACAGAAGTAGAAGTCCAGCACCCTGCCCAAATGCACTACACCACTTTTGGCTAGTCACTTAAACTTCTGGGTCAGTTTTCTTGATGTGCAAAGGGGGGTAGAATAGATGCAGTTATTTCAATTTTCTTTTTGAGGCTTTATCTGTGAGGAGGGCTGGAAACAGGCCAAGCTTGTGGCTTCTGGGCCTCTGGGCTCCCAACTACTACATCATCCAGAACCAATAAATCTATTTTATAAATTGAGATTTTGCATTCAACTTCCAACAAAATGTTCTGCCAACTTGAAAACCACTAGGAAGGTCATTAAGGGCTCGTCCAGCTCTGAGCCTATCAATCAAAAATGTACGGTCCTCTTCAGTTAATGGACTTGTCAAGTTGTTGGTGTCTTCTCTTCCAGGATTTGGTTGTCCAGCATCTGGGTATTTCAAAACCCTACAGGGATCTCCTAAGAAGACAGGTAGGTAGGGTAAGGGCAGGAAAGAATACCCAAGCAATTCTCTGAGCCTCTTTCTGCTAACTAAGGCAACAAGTTGGAATTATTGGCAACAATAAAGGTTTTTGAATACTGATAGATGCTTTGTGGTATATATTGTCCCTGCCACCCATGACCAGGAATAATTGAGATGCCCATATAAGGAAGGAGCCACGACTGTAAGTGCACAAGGATTGGCAAAGTAGGAAGCCCCCTGTGTGCTAGTGCTTGAGAAATACATCAAAAGGATCCCTGCTTCCTTAGACTGTCTCCCCATCCCCAGTGATTAGCCTGCCATGTTTCTTAGGATTTATATAATTAAACTTTTCTTTGGCTATTAGGAACAAATATGTGTGGCTGAGAGGGAAAGTAAAAATCCACTTAAACTCTCATAGAAATTAACGAAAGTGCATAAATGTCAAAATAGTTTGGCAGTCAGAGCAGTGTCCTGAAGCATTAGGGCAGAGGACAGGCGAATTATGATGCAAATATCAGGGTGGAATGAGGGTCAGAGAAAGGGTGAGTTTGGCTCATAGGGCGTTTTCTAGTGTATAGCTGAGAGTGGGGCATTATAGGTGGGGTTGGAGGACAGGATGTAGATGCAGGTTGGGAATTTCAGAGTCAAAGAGCAAAGCCAAACCACTTGGATATTAAAAAAATAAAATAAAAGATGCTTACCAGAGAATTTCTTGGTTTTTTATTAGGCAAACTACAAGCGTGGAAAACTGGATATTCATTTACTATATTGTTAGACGAATAGCAATCCAATTTAGGAAAGAAAATCTGTGGAAACATGGAAAAGGAAAAAAATTGTTTCCAGGGATCCAGGTCTTTGGTTTGAATGCAAGCACAATATTAAAATCTACCCTACATGGTTTGTTCCTTTTAAATTGCTCTCAGTTAATCATGAGTAGGTTTAATTTGTGTGTTACTTTTTTTAGTGTCTTCAAAAAACTGAAAAAAGTTTTTTCGTATTCTAATATTGTGATTGAATCTGTGGATTTGGAAAAAGAACTGCTGAAATCAGATGTTGATTGTGTGCCTAGTCCTGCTAGGGGTTTCTAGACAGAAATGTGTACTCACACAGCACGTGGTAGAGAAAGCAGATTAACATGTTTGTAATGGAGAATGATAGTAGCCTCTGTGTGATGATGGATTCCCACATTTCCTCAATAATCAAGCAATTCAAACTCTGATCTTTTATTCTTGTCATCTTCCACCCTTTCAGTTAGGTGGGCACTTTGAGCTTCATTTGCTAACTCCAACAAGAATGGTTTTTCCTATGATGTTCTTCTTTCATCTAGCCCTACACCTATCTCATCCTCTTCCTCCCACTTCCTCCTTCTCTCCCTTCCCTATCTCCCCCTCCTTCTCATCCTCCTCCTCCTTCATCATCATCATTATCATCATCATCATCAATCATCCAGCCTGCCCTAGATCAAGCTCTTAAACTTGAAAAGATTGAAAGAATTGTAATTTCACATCTTCATCAAAAAGAGTTGTAAAAATGTGACTTTATCTGCTTTACTCATATGTGACTAGAATCTTTGGTGGGTTATGGCTGTTACTTGCTTCTTAGTCTTTGGCAATCAGAAAAACTCAGAAAATGTCAGATTTTAAATGTCGATGGGTGAGAAAGTGTCACAAGTGTGATGCATTAGATGTCTCAAGACATTCACTCACTTCATTTGAAAGGTTATGTTTCATATGAAAATAATAAAGCTGTCCCAAAAGGCCAGGAATATTTTTCAGAAGATGCCAGTTACACCTTAAAAATATCCAATCAAGCTTTTGCAATATTTTAGAAATAACCTGACAGAGACATGACGGATGATTTCCTAGTCAAGAAGGTGAACACGGTACACCTTTGTTGGTGAAAGGTGAATGTCCTTGCTTAGTTTCAGGGCATCTTTTATTCAACCAACATTACAACTTGGCTTTCACTCTAATAAGGACTTCATCCTACCTAATTAAAGTGGAAACCAACATTTCAATCAATACCAGGATGGGTGCTAGCAATGTCCTAGTCTAGTAATCAGTCTCCCGTGGTATCTGCATTAATAAATCATTGACTTGGGCAGACAATCATAGTTTTCCTTAAAAAGGATTACTTAAAATTTTTGTTGGAATTATTTTCCTCTTTGATTCAGATCTAAGCTTTCAAAGAATGAATTCAAGGTTCGTTCTAAAACACTTATGTTTAATGGAGAAAAATTCCTATTGAGGGGAAGGAATGTTCACAGAAATTTGCCACTTACTTGACCTAATCAAATTTGGGGGAAAGTAAAAAAAAAAAAATCATTAGCAACTATATTGCGTAGTATTTATTTTCTTGACTTATAAGTCCAAAGAACAAGGATCCAGTCTAAAGAGTTGAGTTGGTATAGACCTTCTACCAAGTAGAGGGCTAACAATTAGTATTGCAATGAGGATTAAAGTGACTCTGTTTAATACAGTCATAGGCAGGATGAGTTCTTGAGGATTACCTTGTCCTTCTGTCTGATACTTGGATACTTCAGTTTAGTGCTAATACATACAAAACATATTTGCCCATATGTATAGCTTTGGTTTGAATACCTTCAATGATGGTTAACTCACTTCTTCATGAGAAAACCTGTTATTTTGTGTGTAGTTCTTTCTGTGCTGAAACCTCTCTCCCTGCAGTTTCTATCTTAATTCTTCCTTCTGGTTATAGGATAAGGACATTAATAATCTCTTTCTAGTAACAACCTTTCTACATATTTGAATATAGTTCATATGATCTGGTCCTCTTTATTTCTCCTTTTAGACTTATCTTTCCCATCCATACTTCCCCAGTACCATCAATTATTCCTCATAGATCTAAGGTGTCTATCTTGCCACCATCTTGATTATTATCCTCTGGATGCTCAATAGTTTACGCAAGGTAAATATCATAATATGTGAAACTGACCCCCGTTCAGACAGGGTATAACAAACTAAGTTCAGTGGGAAGGCATTTATATTTCCTCCCTGCCTAATGTAACATTTTATTCGCTCTCCAAGACTGAACTGATTTTTTTTACTTCTTACTATGGAGGCGTCTCTTATCTATCCAACTCAGTTGTTTTTCCTTCTCCAATTTTATAACCCTTATTATCTATATGCTACACCAGAACTTAAATTATATGGAGTCTTAGGTCACTTTTATATCCAAACTCTGACCAAATCTCACCACACTCATTACTCTGATGCTAAGTCCCAATGATCGTATTAAAACAAAAGACCATTTCACAACTCTGTTGTGAAATGATTTCCCTGTCCGTGAGATTAAAGCTGAGATCCATAAAACTCCTGCTCCCCACTCTTCCTTTCTGATCTCATCACTTTCTACTCACTCCTCATCCATTCTCTCCAGTCAAGTTGGCCTCTTCACTGTCTTTCCAACATGGCAGGAGTGTCATCTCCTAAGAGACCAGCCTTCTC
Source organism: Cabassous unicinctus (assembly GCA_029593785.1). Lineage (NCBI taxonomy): Eukaryota > Metazoa > Chordata > Mammalia > Cingulata > Chlamyphoridae > Cabassous > Cabassous unicinctus. The sequence continues at coordinate 28,714 of JAQZBX010015359.1, forward strand.
CATTCTATTTGAAATTGCTACACTCTCCTCCCCCAATACCCTGTGTTTCTGCCTTGCTTCATCTTGTTTTCCTTGGCATTTAACACCATCGTTACACTTAATTATATGCCCTGTTGATTGTCTACTACTAGAAACTGGTGATTTTTGTCTTTTTGGGTCACTGTTGTATTTCCAGCACCTAGGACAGTGCCTAATACATAGAAGCTCAGTAAATAGTCAATGAATAAACTTATCTTTGTATTGTAGGATTTGCATTGCTATTTATTTCTTGAATTGTTGTTTAAAATTTCCCATATCTTCCTCACCTCCCCAACAAGAGTCTATCCTTCCTGTGGCTTGTAAGCTCTCTTCCTTTTACCATTCTTACCCCAGTGTAGTATACTTAGTAGGTACTAAAGGAGTGCTTAAAATAATAAAGAAAGCTCATTTTATGAGCTTCTATCCAACATGAGTTAGATCACAAGTACATCAGGGAAATGAACTAATAAAGCAGATCTTTAATGAGGCCAGAATGAGTAATATTTAGAGTTGGTGACTGATTAGGAAATTCCTTTGAGAAGATGAGCTTGTTTATGAAATGCTGGAGAGGTAAAAGCAGGGTATTGCAGGTACATAGGATAATACGTGAAATAATTCATGTGTTTGTATATGCACATGTGAGTGTGAAAGAGTGAGAGGAAGGTATGCATATTAGCTCAGTTTGAATAGAGGAGAAATAAATTAGTTGTAGAGATATAAGAAGTTACTTAAAAGAGAGGCCAGACTCTGAAGTTTGAATTGTAATAAACTTTTATGTAGGAAGTAGACTGTGACAATTTTGTTGTAAAGAGTGTTTTGGCGGCTCTGTAGAAGAAAGAATGAATTATGAAGAAATTGGAGCTTATTTTGGTGGTCCAGATACTAGGTGAAAAGGATCTAGGTTAGGGTGGTTGGCTGGAAAATGAAAATAAAAGGGCAGATGTGAGTAATATTGCAGGTAGATGACAAGTTGGGCATGGATGTAGAAAGAGTATGGACCATAGAGGGAAGAAAGCAGGTAAAAATTAATTTTAAGTGGCCAGGAAGGGACGTGGCAGTGACAGCTCCTCAAAGGAGTGAATGCAAAGGGAGAAGAGGTGGGTTTTAGCACAGAGTCTGGGAACACCCCCATTTATTTACACAGTTCCTGGACAAAGAAGAATCTTTAGTAGAAGATACAAACAAAGGCAAGACATTGATGTGAAATCAGTGAATCAGACAAGTACAGTACTAGGAAATCAAATGTAGAGATCTTTAAAGAAAGACAGTTTTGAATTGGTTTAGAACACAATTTAAAAATTTTGTTTTCTATCTAATATGAGATCTGGTATTCAGTCAAAGATAACAGGCAAAATATCTAGTACAGGGAGATTCGTTTGAATTCCATTATAAAAAGGAAGGTGAAAGGAACATGATGAGCAGGTTCAATAATGATAGTTTGTCAATGCACTAAAAAGATCAGTAAGTGTGATTGTATTAAGCACTTACTCTGTCCCCAGGAAACTCAAGGTCAGTTAATAACACACATCTTTTAAAAATATCTCCAGCTATAACCCATGGTCATGGTGTTTAGCAGAAGAGAATGGCCTTAAGTCACTGTATTAGTCAGCCAAAGGGGTGCTG
>JAQZBX010015360.1:0-37620 GCA_029593785.1 Cabassous unicinctus
AGGCGGGGAGTCTCTCAAGAGCATAGGCAGTGCCTAATATGGAAGGACAGGCTAGTATGCCAAGCCCTCAATGTTGTTGCAAATAACTATGAATTTGTTCTTCAAGGAGTGAAGCTTGGTGGTTGCCATGGGTCCTGAGGGGAGGAGGAGGGAGGAATAGAATAGATGGAACATGGGCATTTTGGGGGCATAAGAATTGTTCTACATGATCTTGCAATGATAGATACAAGCCATTTTAAATTTTGTCAAAATTTATAAAACTATATGGTCCAAAATGTAAACCATAATGTAAATTGTTGACCATGGTTAGTAGCAATGCTTCAATATTTGTACATCAATTGTAACAAATGTACCATACACATGTAAAATGTTATTAATAGGGGAAAGGGGAAAAGGGGGAGGATATTGGGCATATGGGAATCCCCTATATTCTGTATATGACTTTTCTGTAACCTAAAGCTTCTTTGAAGATAAAATGAAAAAAATAAGACACTGGGGGAAGAAATAGAAGAAAATGTCACTGTACATACAAGACAACAGATCTTACAGTGATGAAAGACATAATGCCAATTTTTTTTTTATTATTTCAAATTCTTTTTAATTTTTTTAATTTTATTTGTTATTTTTAAAACTAATATTATTTCATTTTCTTATTAATTTTATTCAGTTATTTTGTTGGCATCATCTTTGAAGAAGTTTTGGATCACAGACGGGTTACAACTGTGGCAGGGGAGGATCACTGGTGTCAGTGATGGGGGATACATGGGAGGAGGTTCACCTGGGGCATACTATAAGGCACATGAGTGAGTTCAAATGTTCATGGGGCATTACCATGGTGGGTGGAGATCCACACAATAACCAAAGGATTATCCAATTCCCATCCTAGGAGTTCTGCCACATTCTCTAATGGGACAGCAGGAATCTCCCGAGTACAGGGGCAGTGACTGGTGAAGGAGGATGGACCATTGATGGGCCCTTGATATTGATAACTGTGCTTATGAACCTTTTCTTTTGAAATTGAAACTTAGCCTAGTATTATCGGTTGCCTAAGAGTTACCTCCTGACAGCCTCCTTGTTGCTCAGGTGTGGCCTCTCTCTAAGCAAACTCAGCATATAAATGTATTACCTCCTCTCCCCCGCCCACCCCCAGCAGCGTGGGGCATGGCTCCCAGGGATGAGTCTTCCTGGCACCAAGGGATTACTACCAAGCACAAACTAGCAATGCAACTGGAAAAAGACCTTGACCAAAATGAGGAAAGGGTAAAGACAAATGAGTTCATATGGCTAAGAGACTTCAAAGTGAGTCAGGAGGTCATTCCAGAGGTTACACTTATGCACGTCTCAGCAGGATCTCATTGACTGCCATAGTAAACATTGCCTCAAATAGCGGGGCTCCTGAGGGATCTGGAGACATCCAGACACTGTAGGCAGGGCTGATAGCTCAGGAGTTTGGCACCCTGCCAGTGGGCCCTACTTTGGAACTTATGCTCCCCAGTGTGACAAAGTTGGACTCAGTTGTGGTTTCCCTACACGTAGCTCTTCTGCCCCTTCTATTTGAACCTATAGTGAGTACTAGAGTTGATAGGTTTATGTCCAAGAGACTTAAATCTTTAGGCTTACCATGTGCCAGTCGGGCTCTGAGTCTCAGCGGAGTTGCAGCACCTACTCTCCAGTTCACTAGACTCTCGCAGCACAACCAACAAGGAAATGATGGACAACGACCATCCCAAGAAACAGAGAGGGTCTGCGGCTGCAGGCAAGATGGTTCCATCCATCTGCCCCATGGGATCTAAGCCCTTTTTCAATTAGAGGCAGAATGGGCATCCCATCCCAGAATCATCAGGATTGGAGAATGAACAATGGACTAAAGTTAGACTTACTGTTTTTCAACTATAGACTTGTTGTTGTTCTAGCAATAGAAGAACTTTTATCATTGATGTGGAGGCAGTGTCCATCGCAGATTTTAACAGGGAAGGGAGAGGGAAGAATGAGTATAATATGGGGGAATTTTCAGGACATTGAAATTGTCTTGAATGACATTGAAGTGATGGATACAGGCCGTGGTATATCTTGTTATAACTTACAAAATTGTTCAGGAGAGAGTTTAAGCTATAATGTAAACTATAATCCATACTTAGTGGCAATGCTCCAATATGTGTTCATCCATAGTAACAAATATACCACACTAATGAAGGATGTTGTTAATGTGGCAAAGTGTGGGAGGGTTAGGGAGTGGGGCACATGGGAATCCCCTAGATTTTTTATGTAACATTTATGTAATCTAAGCATCTTTAAAAAAAATTTTTTTTTTAAGTATTTAATAAAAAAAAAAAAGATCCAGTTATCAAGAAGCCTACCATGTAATTCAGTGGAAGAGGCACAGAAGTAAAATTCTTATACAACTGTGGCAAATTAAAGTTGGCTGCAAATTTTAGACAGTCTTTCTTTTAAGAGCTGGAGTCTATATTCTTTCCCTTGAATCTGAGTGGACTTTGTAACTGATTTGCGCAATAAAATATGGCAGAAGTGAGGCTTTGCCAGTTTCTTGGTGCAGGCCCTTCAGGAGATTAGAAGCTTCCACTTTGTGTTTCGGGGAAGATGTGCTCTTGGAGCACTGCACTGCTAGGTAAGAAGTTTGATCCTATTGTGAGACCATGTACAGAGATTGAATCAAGAGGGACAGGAAGCAGAGTCCAGCCTTCCAGCTGTTCCTCTTCAAGTTGCCAGGCAGGTGAGTGAGTGAGGCTGTTTTGGACCTTACCAGACAGAAAAACTACTAGCTAAATGCCATCAAGTGATGCCAGTCAACAGCAGAGGAAGAATAAGATTCCCTTAGCTAAGCCCTATTTGAATTCCTGAACAACAAAATAATGAGATATGTAAAAATTGTTGTTTTAAACCTTTAATTTCAGGTGATTTGTTACATAGCAATTGGACCATAATACAGGTAGAATGGGATTGGAGTCGAGACATAGGGTGCTGTTAGCACAGGTTGAGATTCATGTCTAAGAAAACTGGAGACTTCACAAGGAAAGTGGCTTTTGCTCTGGCATAAAGGGATAAGTAGAAAACAAGAATCATTGCATGCAGTGTATAGCATAAGCTTAAAGACCTTCTCTCTTTCAGAGGGCTTTAGAGAATCCCAGATACAATTCTGAAACTTCCCTCAAATCATGAGGAGACAAATAAGGAGGAACTAAAAAGTAAAATCACTGGTGGTATGTAAAAGATAAGTAATCTCATTAAAAATTTAGCCTCAATTCTAAAAATAAGATTACAAAAAAATACACTATTTGCCTATACCTTTCAAATATTGCTACCTGCAGGAAGTTTTCCTTGAAAGTGCAGAGATCCTGAATGCTTAATATAAATATTATTGCTTTTTCTTTTTATGAATTAAATTAGAAAAAGTCTATTTCTTTTGCAACTGACAAAATGTCAATTGAACCCAACTTAAGCAATGGAAGAATTTTATTCGCTCATGAAACTTAAAAATTCAGACATGGAACTGACCTTATACAAGAATTCAAGTGACAATTTTAATTCTCTTTCTCTATTCTTCCCTCTGCATTGTCCTTATCCTTTTGTATTATACAAACTCTTTGACCACAAGATGCTGAGCAGGCCATGACTTCATATAAGACTAAGCCATCCCATCTTAGTAGATCTGGAGAAAAATGAAAGCTTCTTCCCTCCAATCCCTCCTTACTAGTATCTAAAATCCCAGGGAATGTGTCTGATTGGCCATCTTGTTCATATGCCCAACCATTGTTACCAGTTGATAGGATAACATGATTGGCCAGTGTCCAAAAAACTGAGTTAATATAATTGGTTGTACCAGCAGATATACATGTAATTAAGAAATGGGAGTTCTTCCAAAGAGAGGGAAGTGTTATAAATCAGAATCAGGGTGAAAGTGTTGCAAGGCTGACTGAAAAACAGTTGTCTTCCACATAGGTATACTGACTGACATTGTTAGGAGAATTACAATTTGAACCATGAACTTATAAGGACTACATAATGATTTGTCCCTAATGATTTCTTTCCTCATCCCACCTCAATCTAGTCTGATTGACTCTTGATGTAAGAAATCCTAATCCTGGGAGAGTTATACTGTTTGCACATTACATAGAAGGTCAGTAAAAACACCAAGAAACATAACTCATTTCTGAATTCCTGACATATGCAGCAAAATGCTAATGCAGGAATAAATACCACTTGAGAATGCAGAATAAAAATATAGACAACAAAAATAATGTGAAAAGTGGATAATTTTCTATTCCTGTGCAGCAGATTTCATTTCCAAACATCTCATTCCCACCCAAAAACTGCAGTACAGATTTTGCAAACACGATGAGTTACATAAGTAGGATCAGGTACTCTTCATCACTAAGGCAAACTCTGAAGCAAGCTGTCCATCCAGTTTTATTTCCCAGATAGAAAAAAGGATTAACCCAGCACCAACACAATGCTGGATAGATATTGATAAATTCTGACTCTCAATTCGTTTCAAGTTATGAAGAGGAAAATATATTTAAGACACTTGTGCAACTAGACTCTTATAATAAAGGCAATGGCATTTTGATTATGTGATTATGATTTTTAATAAGATATTCCTTGTTTATATCAGGGATCCACACAATGTATTTAAGCAAGAAACTTCACTTCAGAAATGAGAGAGGAAACACATTAACTCTGAGAACAACTTTAATATTTTATTATTGCTTTGACCCTAACAAAGATTTAGTCTATATTCCCCAGACCAAATAAAAGCCAGAAATTGGGGGTAACTATCTTGAAAACACAAGCCAAAAATTCCATTGTTTTATTCTATAAAACCAGATCAAAGCAAATTAGATTTCTTATTCATTTCTAAATTATCCAGATGGATAGACCCTCCTCTTTGGTTGGTCATTGTGAAGTAAACCTAATTTCAAATAATGGGGTGGTTCTCCCCTTAACTAACTTTAGATCATTCTTGACCAAAAAGACCTGATACCTTCATCTGTTTCTGTTCATGGGACCATAGAAAAGAAACCACAACAAAGCCAGGATTTCCTTTCCTAACTTGCGACTACCTGCTAAACAATTTGTTCATCCTTTCAGTGTCTGGCCTAGTCTACATGGGTTCATGTTTCCTCTTGTGCAAGTATTGGGGGGTGGGGGGGTGGAGATAGTGTTGGAAATGCAAAAGTTACAATACCAACCACCTGTAGTGCTCTATATAAGAACCCCATGGCTGCCTGGGAAACTAGTTTTGCTTCTCAACTTTTCTGTTTCAGATGCATTAGTATCCAACCCAGACAAGAAAAGGAATTCAGAGCTTTGGTGAGTAGATATGTAAATCTGATATCTCTGACCCTGATGACTGAACCAGTTTCTTTTACAGACCAGTGTATAGTTTTAGCAGAACTGTGTGGTTCCCACCTACTTATTCATTGATCAACATGAGCATAAAATTCAATCATTTGTCCAACTGGTAGCAAGAAAGCAGGATGCAGCGAAGGCAGTTATCAATTGGCCTTCATGTAGCTGGGAATGTATAGGATTTGTTGTCATTCCAACCTCAGTTAGAGTCACAAGCAGACATGATTGCTTGCAAAAGCAGGTTAGGATTGCTCCACCATTCAAGAAACAAGGGTTCTAGGAGAAGCATAATGTCTAGTTCTTTTCTCTCTTATCTTTTTGATAGAAACCGTGGCTGTTCACCCAATGGCAGAAGCCCACTTAGTAAATCAAAGAGCCCAGTAGATGTGACAACCTATGCATTCAACATGGCTAATGCTACCTCTTCTGTGTAGATGTATGGTAAGCATTTGGAAAGGATGTTGAGGTGCACGTGTTTTTAGCATAGATGAAGCTGTACAGCCTCAAGTAATCTCTTCCATTTCACTCCTACTTTCCCCAACCTGCTCAATCCATCCAGCTAACACTCTTTTCACTTCAGGCTTGGTTATTGCCTCTCTGCAGGCCATCTTGGAGTTTAACCCTTCACACTGCCTCTTGGTTTTAGAACATGACTTCCCTTAAATAGCTGTATTAATACCACTCCCACAACCCTTCAATAACTCTCTGTCTATAGCTGAGGATCATCTCTGTCTCATTCTTACATCAGCCCCAGATTACCAGCCTTGGTTTTTTGTGGTTGTCTTTAGCTTATTCTATATCAATAAAGGTATGTGGTTATCCCATATACCATTTCCTATTGCCCCAGGTTCTGTGTTAGAAAGGATTCTGAGGCCTTATCAGGCTTAGTGGGAAAGGTGCCACAAGCAATAACAATTTCTGTGATAGGGAGAGAGAAAAGTCCCAATGCCTACTATATATTGGCCAACCCTCCTCTATATCACTAAATCCCATGCTTTAGTTTAGCTGTTTCCTCAAATACATACACATATACACAAACCATTTTAAAAGAATTATTTTTAGTTCATATTCTTATATCTGGTAGTTCAAACCATGTGATCAGACAACTTTAGATACATGGTAGCGGCTGCCTGGTGCTGCAAGGTTAGATATTTGAAAATGGGGCTTGCAATTTAAGCTTGCAAAAAGGCAATAGTAATGTGACACATTTAAAAACATTAACCCACACATTGTTTTGATGGAAACTGAAAGGGAAAGAGATAAAGTCTAAATATGAAGCAGGGTCTGAGAAGTCAAGCCTAGTGGAATGGAGGATCTTTGGCAGATCAGGCTTGGAATAAAGAGATGGAACAACCGAGGAGATAGAAAGAAAAGGATGGAAGGAAGGGAGGGAGGGAAGGAACTGTGAATGAAAAGGCACCAAAATCAAATGTCCTTATTTCAGGGTTTCTGGGGATAAATGCTGACTATGGGGAACATTTTGTGAATGAGTTAGTGTTAGACTCTGTCCCAAAATGAATAACCCTGCAACTGAAATCCACAAAAAGGAAAATCACATGAGTTAAAGCTTCCATAGTCTATCTTTAAACAGAATTTTGAAAAAAAAATCTATTTAAAACAAGCATTTACAAAAGCATCATTTTCCTGGCATGATTATTATGTGCTTCATGTTGGCAGGAAGACTTCATTTCCAGTGATATTTTCCAATTGTTAAAATAAAAAAATCTCTGCCGCTTTCTTTGCAATACATAATTTTGTATTTTTAATTTAGATAACTCAAGTGTCTCTAAGCAGAAATAAGCTGCATATTCATAAGACCTGATTTGCTGTAATCATAATTTCTGATGTTTCATGAAGATGCCAAGTACTTGAGTCCTTGTTCCTGGGCAATTATATCAGATTGGCTTAGAGCTGAGGGAATTGGGAGACCCCACATCTTCATTTTCTCTTTGAAGAGCTGTTGGTCTATCTAAGGTCAGATTTCCTTGTTCCCATATGGGGCTGATAATTAGTTGCTTCAACATTGGCAGGAGTGATAAAAGTCTATTTAATATGTTATCTACAGAACTGTTAACTTTTCATCAATCAGCCTTTAGTCATAGACAGCAAAGGGAAAACCAAAAGAATAAAGGATATATCAAAATGAGCTGAGCAAAAACGTAAAGGAAGGAAAATATATGTCAATAATTCTTTGTGTATGTGAAAATATGAATGTAAGAACAAAAAATCAAAATAAAACATAATAATCAAAGGATTGAAAATATACTAGGAACTAAAGAAACATCTAGACATTATCTATCTTCCTATCTAAAACTTGGATCCTCCTAGTGGAAAAAACCCAGGTTTTTCATTCTGACAAATGGGAATTTGAATGTTAGCTCTGCTACGTAGCAGCTATCTAAGGACAAAGTTCCTTAACCTCTTTTTGCTTTGCTTTCTTCATCAGGTTTGGTACTATCACCTATGAAAGGGAATGATCATATTTCCCCCTAAAGGTTTGTTGGGAGACTTACTGAGATGTACAAAGCATATAGTAAGTACCAAGTTCAGCACAAAATATACACTCAATAAGTGTTAGTGTCTTGCCCTGCCTGACTCTTCTTTTTGCCCTTCTGGCTAAACAGCTATTCTGTTTTTAAAGACCTCATTTTTTTAAAAAATCTGCAGCTCCCCTTAACAATAATTCCAGACTGTAACAAGCATATCATTTAAGTAGTTCTTCCTGAAAGATAGTACCAGGAGAAATCTCTAGAGCTCATCTATCCATTTGCCTGTAATTGGCTTTCCTTAGTTTTTAGTGAAAGAACACAAACCAGGGCTCAAAATCCAGTGCCACCATTTATTTACTAGATATATGACCTTGGGCTCTCTGAGCTCCAGTTTCCTCAACTGTAAAACAGGGATAAAATAATACCTACATCATAGGGTACTTTTTAGAATTAAAAGAAATAAATTGTATTTACCACAGGAACTAGACAAAATAGTAGATTAACAAATGATATTATTGTTACATGTTTTCTAATCTTCCTATTTCCCCAGAATAATGCCACCAAGAAAAAATACAGTGTCTTTCCTTTCTGCAAGCATCTGGCAATAGTTGTGGAGGTACATGCTTTAGTTCCAGAAGCAGTTTGAATCAATAACTAGGTTTCAGACAAAATCTCCATTTTTCAGATGATGTGGTTGAAGCCCAGAAAATTTAAGTCCTCTTCTGGGGTCACAGAGTAGAGGAAATAAGAGATTTTAAGGCCAAGATATAAAAAATAATTGTATGTTTTTGTGCAATTGATCAGCTCCTGGAGTTAACAAAGTATACATCATTAAAAATTTGACCCCCCAGATCCTGTCTGTCTATTTCTTTAGGATAAATTTGAGACAATATATGACCAGCATATATAAAGCTATAAGCAGTAGTATGTATATATATATATTTATTCACTCATTTATAAGATGAATTGTACCAGGGGAATAACAACTTTTTCTATATAAACTCCTTGAGGGGAAGAACTATGTCTTTATCTCTTTTGTATCCCTAACAGTACTTGGTAAAATGCTTCCTAAATGTTTGTTAAATAAATAATAGAGAATTATCTCATTTGGAAGAAGAGTCCCCCACTTTTCCCTGATTCTTTCCTCACCTTGCCATTCACCGAAGATATGACTGCTCTTTCCCACTTCTGAGCATTCGCATTGACTGTTCCCCCATGGAATGCTCTTCCCCATTTCTTCAGCTGACTGGCTCATTCTCCCCCTGCAGTGCCACTTCCTCACAGAGGATGCTCTAGATCCACCTTTGTAAACTCCAGTTGCTTACCACCCTACACTCCTAGTTGCTTCTTTAATTGTGTCCATCACCATCTATTACGATCAGGTTATATTTTTACATGAGCCATAGGAGTTCAGGAAGCTGATCTAACTTGTTCAGTGTTGCATGCTCAGGCCTAGCTAGCACTGTGCCTGGCAACTAGAAAAAGCTCAACAAATATTCATTTAAAAAGACAATAAAAGAATGAAAACCAGAGATCCAACATGAATTTTTCTGTATTTTAAATGATAATATAATTTTATTAGTAAAAGCATGAAAGTGGGGTAGGAAATGTCAGAAGTTCCCATTATATATAGAATGTTCAGGGCAGGCATCACTGGGAATGATCATTTGACTGAAGAGGGTAGGAGTATAATTCATGTATGTATCTGGCCCAACAGCTGTCCAAGGGATCAATAAGGACAAAGCTTCTAAGACAGGCATGCATTTGGAGTGTTTGAATACCATGAATAAGGTCAGAGAGGCTGGAGCTCAGAGAGCAGAGATAGAAGACACTGCAAGGCCTGAGGACAAATGGGAAACAGTGAGGGCAGCTTACGAATTGTACCCTGGGTCACATACACAGCTCCCTTATTCACATGGGCTTGGAGTTTTCCATTCTAGTCCATTATTGATCCAGCTGTTCTTGTGCCATAGCAGCCCTTTCAACCACTATAGCCTTGAAGGGTGTATTCATTTCTGCTATGGTGAGTCACTACTTCTTGCACTTCTTTATCAAAGTGCACTTAGTTTTCATAGAAACTTATTTTTTAAATACATTTTCTCTTATATGTATGAAGTTACTAAACATTACAGCTAAAAAAATGACTGAAATTACATTTACTTAATATAAATTCTCGAAGATTTCATAAACGTATAACCTTTAACAATCCTCTCCAAGAAATTGTAATATTATTACATTTATTCAGATGGTTTTGTGGTAAAATATCTTCATAAAGGTTTCACATATTTTTGTTAACTCAATTCTGAAACATCGTTTACAATTTTATTGCTACTATAAATGCAATCTTTTTAAAGAATTTCCTTGCTGGTTGTTTCTGATACACAGAATTGCTAGGCAGCTTCTCAATGAGTATTTAAAGGTGAATCTCTGATAAGAGGAACTTCCAACTACAAAAATGGGCTTTCTGGCCAGGAGCACCTTGGTGCCTGGGGCTCCTCCTCACCAGACTAACATAAGATAAACCTACGAAGTTCTGACTAGGTCCTGGCCTCTCTACACTCTTTGATATTGAACTGGACAGCTGTAGCAATTTGATATGGTTATGAATTCCAAAAATAGATATTGGATTATGCTTGTAAACTGGTCTGTTTCCCTGGGCGTGATTAAGTTATGATTAGGGCTTTGATTTGGCGTTGAGTCTCCGCCCCTTGGTGAGTGGGGACTCAGAGATAAAACTACATAGCAGAACAGAGGAGTTAGTTGGAGTTTTGAGTTGGAGTTTTAAAGCTGAGTTTTGATGCAGCTGGCCTTGTGGAGAGAGGCAAACCCTTGAGATCCTCATAGTCTACAGCTGACCTTGTGGAGATAGCAGAGGAGCTGAGCCTGGAGACAAGCAAGCCCTAGGAAGAGAGGAACCCAGGAAGACTGAATCCTCGCAGACGTCAGCAGCCATCTTGCTCCAACACGTGGCAATTGACTTTGATGAGGGAAGAAATTTATGCTTTATGGCCTGGTAACTGTAAGCTTCTACCCCAAATAAATACCCTTTATGAAAACCAACCAATTTCTGGTATTTTGCATGAGCACCCCTTTTGCTGACTAATACAATAGCACACCATCTAGATCAGTATGATCTAAAAGGAAGTATATCTAGTTACCTGAAAAGTACACCTGCCACAAAAGAAAAAACGCAACTTTACTTATATATACCAGTTAAAAGTAATTTTTAATAGATTAATAATTAAATAAAAATAAAGAAATATGAGTATAATGATTTCACTCAAAGGTTAGATAGTAGTGATTTAGTGTAGAAATAACTAAAAAGTAAAATATTAGGTATAAATTACAAAACCTATCATAGATGAGATAAACAGCAAGATGGATACAGTTAACTAAGAATAGAAAATTGGATGGTCAGATGGAGGAGGATAGAAGCCAAAAGGAAAGAGAAAGGAAATGTAAAAGGAATACTAAGGGAATAAAAATCATGTAATATCTTATACAGATATTAATATCTATAGATATCTTATAACTATATACTATCTTATATCTTCATAAGATAGTATCTTATTTCTACATAAGATACTATCTTATATCTACATAAGATAACATCTTATATAGATAATTCAAAAAATATAATTAGATATCAAACTTAATAGCCTTTTGTTCACATGTTTTAGATGAGTCAGGGTGAGATGGAAATATCACCATAATAAAGTTAGAACACTAATCAGGAAAAAAAAAAAAATATATATATATATATATGAAATGTTTTAGAGGGGGAGAAAATATTTTTTTAAAATAGTACAGCTACCTAGAAACATTATTATAAATACAAACTTCAAGGACAAGGAGAAAATTCTATCTCCTTATAGGGAAAAGTTATATATAGTTATAAAAGTTATATATATATATATATATATATATATATATCACTCAAAGGAACAAGAATGGGATTGAGTTCAGACTTCTCAACCCTATCAATGTTTCCAAGACTAGAACGAGGTAATACTTTTAAATAATTGAATATGCAATATTCTTCAAACCAAGATTTTTATATCAAGCCTTTATGTCGAGTTTTGTTGTTGTTTTATTCAAGAAGTTGTAGGTTTACAGAAAAATTATGCAGAAAGTACAAAGTTCCTATATAACCCTCTCAGTTAGTTTTCCCAATTATTAACATTTTGAATTAGTGTGGTACCTTTGTTACAATTGATGAAACACTACTATTATAATTATAAAATTAACTATAGTCCATATTTTACATTAGTGTTTGCTAATTGTTTTGTACTGCTCTATGGGTTTTCTTTTTATAAATTTTTATTCTAGTAACATATATACAACTTAAAATATCCCTTAGCTAGTGAAATTTTTTGTCTAGTGTTAGGAATACATGGGCAGATTCCTTCCTACTGTCTTCTGTTAGAGTTAGGAAATAACAATCCATTTTACTTGGTTTTCTTTCTTCATTATTTAAATTTTAAATCATTAATTAAATTCATTCCAGGGTGCAAGTTTAATATGTTGATAGATTTTGAAGGTTTCACTCCCTGACCTGAGGCACCTGCTTCATCCCAGGTGATTGTTAAGGCTCCCAAAATCAAGATTGGTAATTGCATTGGGGATTTTTTTTTCTTTCTTTTTTTTCTTTTCTTTTTTGAGGTACCAGGGACCAGAGATTGAACCTGGGACTTCATATTTGGGAAGCCGGTGCTCAACCACTGAGCCACATCAGCTTCCCTGAGTTGGTTTTCTTGTCTGTTTTGCTTGTTTGTTTTTGTTTTTACAGGAGGCACCAGAACCAAACCCAGGACCTCCCATGTAGGAGGCAGGCGCTTAACTACTTGAGCCACATCCACTCCTTGCATTGGGGATTTTGTTTCTTTTGAAAATTGAGTTCCACTTGCTATGTGGGAGATCAGCACTTACGTTTCAGTTTTGTTTGTTTGTTTGTTTGTTTGTTTGTTTACAGAGCAAGAGCTGGTTGATTCCCAGTACAATGATTAAAATGACATTTTTTCCCTTCCCTAATCTTTCTATATAAGTGAATCAGAACTGGCAGGTCCATTACAGCAATACAGTACTCAGCTGACAGTATTGACTGAAAAGCAACTACCTTGCTTATTTTCTCTTGACTTAATGATGGGACAGAAACAAATGGAACTTGCCATCTTTGCGTTTAGTCTTTAATACCATCACAATGCTTAACCACTACTATATTGGTCATATAGAAAGAGATACCAAACTAAAAATAAAAGCCTGCCCAGGGATATTTTGAGACCTTTACCAGGTCAAAATCACTCTTCCATTTAGAGTTTTCTCCCTCACATTATGTTAAATATATGAAGCTATACCCCAAATCTCTCATTAAAACTAATTTTGGCTAGAAAAACATTCTTAAACAATTTATAAAATTTGCTTTTTAAATTATCTGACTCTATGTGACATATTTATGTTAGCAATCATCCCAAATACTTAAGAATTCTTACAAGGTGAGAAAATCTACTAAAATGTTTGCAATTGAATGAGATTTTTATGATTAATATATTTATCATAAAATAAATTAAAATTGACAAAATATTATGTTTTGTGGATATTTAACGTTTATTCATTATGATATTTTAGTTTTCTTTTGGCCTTTTTGAATCAACTGTAAAAAAAATTTGTCAGTTCTCAAAAATGTACCTTCAAAAAGCAGCTAAGCCTTAATCTCTCTTCTAGTAGTGTCTAGAAGATAAATCAACCCTACCTGTGCTTACTCTATGCAAAACTCAGACTTAGAACTGATCACTTTCAATAGATAACCATCCCTCTACAGTAAAACTGTTGGTAGATTATCCTGAAGTTGGGCACACAAATAACATAAATGAAGAACATCTGATCTTTGGAGTAAAACTAAATAGATAGGCTCTTGACCCCATTCTAAGAAAGACTTCATAGAAATGACATACCGTTGACAGCCCTAACACAGGAACTACCAAATAGTAGTTACAATATTTTTGCTAATATGAATTTATGCTATATAGAACTGCCAGATATAGCCTCCAGTTTTTTTGTTGTTGTTTGTTTTTGTTTTTTGCCTAAACCATATCTCCATGCATCTTTGTTTGGTGGTTTGGAAGTTGCTTTAGTTTGCCAAAGGGCTGCTAATGCAAAATACCAGAAATGGGTTAGTGTTTATAAAGAGGATTTATTTGGGGTCAAAGCTTAAAGTTCTGAGGCCATGAAATATCTAAATCAAGGCACCATCTGAGGTGCTTTCTCACCAAAGTCAGCTACCGTTAGCCCTGTTGTCTGGCCATAAGGCAAATCAAGATGGCTGCCAATCTCTGCCAAGGTCTCTGCCTTCCCCTGGGCTTCTCTGTTTTCCTGCAGTCCTCTCTTACACATGGCCGAATCAAATATGGCAGAGCTCTCTTTTCCTGTGTGTGTCTCCGTTTATATCAGACCCAGCAAGAGGACTGAGACTCAATCTGAGTTGCATCTCATTGACATAGTCTAATTGAAAGGGTCTCACACACACAGGAATGGATTAGTTCAGAAACATAATCTTTCTCTTTGGGGGATTCATAAAAGAATTTCAAACTGCCACAGAAGTGATTATATTAAAATATTTTACCCTTGGTTTATGCTTGTTTTGCGTCCAACTATTTGGAAATTTTTGACATCCTAAAACTGTTTGCAAGAGTTGTTATAACGAGTTTCAAAGAAATAGTTTGCATATATACACTGAAAGGGTTTCTCGTCACTATGTTTTCCAAGAAAATGTATGTAGGGTGCACATCAGATGAAATAATTCAAGGCTTGATACATCCATATTCTCATTCCCTAAACATTCATTATTAGCAGTCTTCATAATTTGAAACAACCTTTTAAATTCACTATTGGTGACTAGGTAATTTTCTTCTTCAGCTATCCAATTTTTCTGAAGCTCATCCCCTGACTTGAGTGCATTAATATTAAAGTTTGCAAAATAGCAATCTTGGAAAAAAATGTATGTGCTGGCATTTCCCTTTCAGAAGTTACTTCATCAGTGGCTGCTACCCCATGTTGCCCAATCAGCTGAATAACAATGACAAAAATTAATATTTATTGAGCACTTAAAATATGCTGTAGCTGCACTATGCATTTTACATAATTACCTCATTTAACTTCCACAGATATTATCTCCATCCTATAGATGAGAGAACTGAGGCTCAGTAAGTTTTAAGTAAACTACCAAAGTCTCACAGCTGGCAAACAGTGTAATTGAAATTCAAAGCCAGGCATGCTGACCCAAGAACTCACACTCTTAACTTCTATACTAGGTTTGTTTTTCACTTTTTTCCTTTTAAGTAGATATTTAATTCAACTGATTTTTTTTTTATTCCCACCCCCACCCCCAGGGTGGCTCCCTCGCCTGTCTGCTTCTTGTCTGTTCGTCTTCTTTAGGAGGCACCGGGAACCAAAGCCAGGTTCTCCCATGTGGAAGTCGAGTGCCCAACTGCTTAAGCCATTTCTGCTCCCTGCTCATTGTTGTATCTGCTCATTGCAGTAGTTGTGGCATCTGCTGGTTGTGGCATCTGCTGGTTGAGGCATCTGCTCCTTGCGGCATCTGCTCCTTGCAGTGTCTGCTTGGTTGCGGCATCTGCTCGTCTTCTTTAGGAGGCACTGGGACCAAACCCAGGACCTCCCATGTGGGAGGCAGGTGCCCAACTGCTTGAGCCACATCCGCTCCCCTCAACTGATTTTTTAATAGGCACAGGCAAAATTCTAGAAGATAATGGATTTTTTTTTAACTACACCAACAATCCTTACATTCTGATGATAAAACAAAAACTACACCTGAACCTCCAACAACTGAGCTGATCATTTCTTTAATAAGTCAATTATTCAAAATGAGTCAACAGGTGATGAATATAGACAAAATCTTTTTAGGCACAGGTTGGAGAGTCCAGGCATCCTCAAATTGATGGCATCAGCTTAAATTACATATTCCAAATAAGCTACAGCTTTTTATCTTCAAAGTAAATATTGATTGACCTACTTCTTTTCTTGTAACTTTTGTAAAATATGTGGAAAGAAAATAAAAAGGTAGGCTAAGCTGAGAACAGGAGGGATCAAGGAAGAAAGAAAAAAAATGTTACTATTCTGTGCTCCTTGGCTTTAAATCTTCTAATGAATGAATCTACTCTGGTATCTATTTGAATAATTCCACTTGACTTGTATTATCTGTCAGCAAAATTGATAGCCATGGAACTGGGACTATCCTTTTAAATTTGTATAACTATAAAACTATGCATTGTCTTCTCACAGCTTTTTTTTTTTTGCCTTTTTTTTTTTTTTGGTCTTTATTAAACACAAGCAAAGGAAGCACATAAAAGACTCACCAGAATTCCAAAGGAGCTCCTCATTTACTTTCCTAGGCAGATATAATCTTTGTCTTTCTCTTCCCCTTTCCTCACACTCACAATCAAAATGATCTTTAGTTACTTCCATAATTACATGCACACCTCAATTTACAGGCTTTTATGATTCTAATATTTACTTATTTCTATGCAATTTCATCAAAGATTTATTGAGTATCTGTTATGTTCAAGACACTAAGAACAATACTAGATATACAAGATGGATGAATAATATATAGGTCTTCCTGGATCTCTAAGGATCTTTAATTAAGTAGACAGAATAATTTTTTAATTATTAAAAATAATTTATTGAACACATTATATGACAAGCTATGTTGTCTCCATTCTTTCACTCAATCATTCCAAGACCCTCAATGATGTAGGTACTATTAATTTTCCCATTTGTCATATGAAGTAACTGAAGCTTAGATAAGCCAAGTGTATTAGTCAGAGTTCTCTCGGGAAACAGAATCAACAGGAGATATCTGTCAATAATCTGAGATTTTATAAGTCTCTCACGCGACCATAGGGATGCACAAGTCCAGGTTCCGCAGACAGGCTGCAAACCAGGGGCTCCAACGAAAGTCCAATGAAAGGTCCTTGATGAGTTTCTGGGAGACGCTGGCTGTCCAAAGACGAGCTGGGAAATTCTCTCTGAATGTTGAAATCACTTCCCCTTTTAAGGCATTCAACTGATTGGATAAAAAGCAGCCACACAAGGCCACAGAACTAGTAAGTGAAAGAACGACTACTACTCACGCATATTGAACATCTGCTATGTACCAGCCACTGTTCTAAGTACCTTACATAGATTAGCTTATTTATTATTATTATATTCCTTTTACTGATGAGGAAACAGTGGCAAAGAATTCTCCAAAGTCACCCAACTAGGAGACACTATGATTCCAAAGTCCACACTCTTCATAAGTCTTCATACTCAAGTTTAACCGACCATAAACTCAGACTCATAACCACTATGAAATTGAAAGACAAAGTATGGCAGTCACAATTATAACAATGTGTGAATCTTCTTGGTCAGAGATACCAATAAAAGAAGGGGACTTAAGGAACAGGGTTTATTTCAACAGATCAGACTTCCTTCATAAAATTTTCTGATCTCAAGCTAAAAATTATACTCTCAAATTCTAAAATTCAATATAGAAACAAGCCTCCATTAAAGTACAATTATATGGCTCTAGTTTGTCACCTAATTTTCCTGTTTACAACAAAGGAGGGGGTGACCTAATAGTCATCTCCTATATAATAAAGCTTTCTAACTTTGAGCAGTGTCTCCCATGAGCTTCAGGACAACAGAAATAAGATTCATTTTTATACACCATTTTATTTCAAATACCAGGCACAGTGCTTGGGACATAGCAGCCACTCAATAAATTTTTGTTGACTATATGTTTAGAAAAACCTGTCTGAACAAGAGCTTTGGGGTATTCCGGAGCTGGGACCAGGGGGAGGTGAGTTAAGGCACCTGTTTTGCGTGCAAAATTTAAGGGGCACCAAAAAGCAACTTTGCCTCGGGCTTCAATATGGCTCAGCATGGCAGTGTTACTGGTTCTATCTTCTTTTTATATATTTTGATATTTTGCTCATTATGGATTATTTTGCATTAAATGTGCCCCAGCTCTGATTAACACATGCTTTCTGCCATATATCTGCCACAAATTGACTTTTAACCACATGTAAGTTACTTAAAGTTTTCTGAGACTCAGTTTCTTCCTTGATAAAATAGAGATAAAAATATTTAATTTATTTGACTGTTGTTAGGAAAGAATGAGATAATATATGCACAATCCTTGACTCAGTGCCTAGTCAAGGACACTGGAAGTCAATAAATGCTATTTCCCTCCCCTGCCAAGAGAAGTTTTCTTTTGTTTGGTTGGTTGGTTTGGTTGGTTGGGTTTCTTTTTGTTTTGTTTTCTTTTGTATTCAAGAGAAATTTTTATGAAATCTTTTCTTTTCATGATTAACCATTTCATTTAATTTTTCTTTCCCCAGAGGACAACCCAATCCTTGTAATATCTATCATTAACACTGGCTATTTCTCCCAACAAACAGAATTATCTACATGATGTTAAGATATTGATTCATAAAAGTCAGGCCAGTAAAAAGACAGTTAAATGTTAATCTCTAGGTAAAACAGGAAGAACATCTATGATGGTTAAGTTCATGTGTCAATTTGGCCAGGGTATGGTAGCCAGTTGTTTGGTCAAACAAGCGCTGGCCTGATTGTTACTGTGAGGACATTTCATGGATTTAAATCATCAGTAAATTGATTGCATCTATAGCTGATTACATCTACAATCAACAGAGGAGATTGCCTTCAACAATGAGAAAAGGCTCATCCAATCAGTTTAAGGCCTTAAAAGGAGAAATTCCCATCTCTACTTCAGCCAGCCAGCTTATCATGGGGAATTTATCAGAAACCATTAGTGTTCCCAGCTTGCTGCCTGCCCTATGGAATTTGGACTTGCCCATCCCCACAGTTGTGAGCCAATTACTATAAAAAATCTCATAATATTTACATTATATATATCTCCTGTCATTTTCCCTAGAGAACCCTGACTAACACACACTTCATTCGTTGTTTACCCCTTATGGTTTCATCAACATATCTGATAGACAATCCAAATACAATAGAAACTCTCTTAACAGATTCACTGGGTTAATTAAAACTCTTTCCCCCCTCTGCAAAACGCAGGACTGGTGGCCAAAGCATGCTGAATGCTTGAGGTTTGTATGCAACCTTCTAGAATGCCTGCATACTGCTGCTGCCAGCAGCTGAGTTTCACACTAAGAATGCACTTGTAATTATAATTAGATAATAAACTCAAATACATAAAGCAAAGGAAAATGAGTGTAAAAGGGAGGGAAAGTTGTTATTTCTATGAGAACTTAGTTGAGTGGTTTGGAAAAAAATTAATTAAGGCAAGGAAATGAAATGATTCAGGCATGGATCCTATCTTCCTGGATTCACGGGAGAGTAGAGGATTTTAGCTGTGAACACACTTTAACATAAATTAGAAAGTGATGCATGCCTGAAGAAAATCACATCTAAATTTCTATAATTTTGCAGCAAAAGGGTTGACTTCCTAACATCTAGTTGGAATCAGATTTTATTTCTAAATCCTAATTAAACAGATTTATTTTCTGTAATAAATGTAAAAAAAGTTAAAATGATACCCCAGCAAATAAATTCATTGGAAATTCTCTAATGTTGGAATATGGAGAACAGTTATTTTTAAATCTTATGTACATATCCCATCTTATGATAAAAACTTGAGATCGGATGTAGCTGTAATTTACTGAGATTTCGATAAACCTACTAATACTAATGGATGTTCCTCAAGGATTAAGTGAGCATAGTTTACTGACAAGTAAAGCTAATTTGGTTCCAAACTCAGTCCTTCCACTTAGCCGTGATCTTGGCCTCACGGCTAGCCCTCTCTGACCCTCAGTGTTCTCCAATGTATAACTAGAAATAATAACACTTACTTCATAGTGATGTTGTGAGAATTAAATGAAACAATTTATGTAAGTGCCTGGCTTGTGATAGTTCGATCTCTGCCTGAGGCAGTGCCCCCATGGGTTTAATTAAAGCTTTGGCTCTCTGCCTCTCAGTGAAAAAAAACTTTGAGTGTCATAATTAAGGGAAGAAGCCCCCCCCCCCCAATAAAAAGAAGAAGAAAAAAAGAAAAATGGAATGTCAAAACCCCACGCAGGACAGAAAGGAATGAGCTGGCATCCTTTTCAAATTCCTAGCCTTATGTTTTCCCCTTAAATTTAGACTTTGCAGCCTGCTTGGAAAGTGGCATGAAGCTGCCATCTAGTGTTTGAATGAGTGAAAACCCCTTTGTATTTAAGAAAGGAAGCTAGGAATCCTCCCAAGGAGCATCTCTAAAAACAACTCCTTAACACAAGGCTTGATTGACAGCCAAGGGCCAGTTTCCTTATGGACAGAATCAAGGCTACTGACACAGGCAAACATAGTCTTCCAGTTCTCTTCAACTATATTCCCCACTTTCCTGGCCGGGGTCCGTGTTGTTCTGTGGTTTTATCACCCTACACCCTGCCAAAACCTGCTGTCAGCCAGCTATCAGGTTGAAAAGAAACTGATTGCATTGTTATTTTATTAAAACGTACTAATGCAGAGCCATTTCATAGGGGGGTTGCATCTTAATTTGATTTATTTGAATTTTATTTTATGGTGTTTCATTTTATTCTGTATTTGGTTAAGGACACAATTCCTTCAGGCCAATTCTATCAAACTTTTGTGTGCATCAAAATCATCCGGAGGGCTTTTTAAAATACAGACTACTGGGCCCCATCTTTATAGCTTCCAAAAAGGTAGATTTCTAAAAAGTTCCCAGATGATGTTGCTAGTCTGAGACTGCACTTTGGGAGCCTCTGACCAATTTCTAATGAGATAATTCCAGAGTGAGACCTGGCTGACGAGGGAGGTAACTTTTAAAGAAGCACCTTTGGAGACTTTTCCTGTGTTATCTCCCATATTTTCCAAATCTGCCCGCTCTTTCCCTCCCCACTTCTCTTCCACATCTCTCCTCTGTTCCTGCACAGCCTCCTAGTGGGGTTTTTCTGCTTTCAATTTTGCCCCTCTGTAAGTGACTCTCCATTTAAAGTCAAAGTGATATTTCATAGGTATGCCACCATCTAAGCCCATGAAAGGCTTCTCAGGGATCTCAGGACCCAATTCAAACGTGTCTTTTAAGACCCTTTTGAATCTGGCCCCTGTTTCACGTCCAGCCCCGCTGGGCTAGAAAGAGCATGAGCACCTTACTTATGCTCTTTCTAGCCCAGTGGTTCTCAAAATACAGTCCCGGGACCAGCGGCATTAGCATCACCTGAGAAGTTGCTGGACTGCAAACTCCCCAGCCCCACCCCAGACCTACTGAATCAGAAACGCTTGTAATGAGGCCCAGCAGTCTGTGCTTAAGGAGCCTCTGGGTGATTCAGATGCAGCTAAAGTCTGAGAACACTGCTTAGGCCATTCGCAACCATTTCTCAAGCACACCACACCTTCCCTCTTGCTGCCACAGTTTTGGATGCACTCCTCCCAGAATACTGCAGCACTATCCCCTTGCCATGATAACTCCTCATTGTTCTTCAGGTCTTAGCATTCATATCCTTTCCTCCAGGAAAATTTCTCTGACCCTAGTCCATGTTCTGGACCTTTTTTAGGAATTCCATAGCACCCTGCAGTGTCCAAGACATTGCCACAATATAATGTAAGTTGAGTGTTCATTTGTTCCAATCTCAGTCTAGAGGACAACTGGCTTATTATATGCACATTGCATCTCATATGTAGTGCAGAGTCTGGCTCATAATAGATTTTCAGTCTATGTTGAATGAATGAATGAGTAGCACATAAGCAGCTGCCCTTTCCACTTGATCCCGTATATATAAGAAATAAAAGAGATGAGTAACCATGAGCAATTTTTCTTCCAATTCAGAGAAGATATTTGGCCTTGGTAGAAACTCACTGGTTTCACAGGGATAAGTAGCTCTGATATGAATAACAAATGTATCACTGTTTTAAGTTAACCTTAAATTTAAAATGTAATATAAAAATTTAAATAAATAACTAAATAAAACATAATATAATACTTTGCTTCAATTCAACAAATACATTGAGGCCAGGCACTGTGCTAGGAACATACATAAGGAGTTTCAAATTTCTCATGTGAGATAAGCACACAATTAGAACAGTGCCATGTGATCACAGACGTCGGAAAACAGTGCAGGCAACCAGGTAAGCCTTCAGAGAGGAAAACGAATTAAGCCTTGAAGAATGAGTTGAAAGCAAGCTGTTCAACTGACAAATATGGAAAGAACAAAAGTATAATCTCATGAGAGTGCTATGTGTTCCAGGGATAACAAGAGGTCTGATGATAGAATACAGAGGAAAATAAGTCAGCTCTAAAAGCAGGCTAGAGATCGTCTAGCCGGGCCTGCGGGCCGATGGCGGTGTGCTTGGCTGGGCGAGGCGGCCAAGGGCCCGGGTAGTGCTGATGAGTTCACGGAGCCGGGGAAAAAGGCGGCGCTGCAGGAGCTGGTGCGCCGCGCGCGGAGGACCGCTGCCAGCGCGTATCTGGCTGCAGCTACGCGGGGCACAGCAGGGGGTGCACAGCGCCATGGAAGACATTAAAGCAATCTGTGAATCTGAACTAGAAGACAGAGAATGTTACCCAAGGCCATGCACTGCATTTTTGGGGGGACACAGAGCCTGTTTCTGATGAGCTTGATTCAGGATACCTGTGCTGACCTCTGCGTTTTGGACAATGGTCATGGCTAGGAGTCACATTCAGCAGTTTGTAAACTGAGGATAATGAGAACCCACCCAGCAGTCAAAAAGAATCAGATGAAAAGGGAATTTAAACAGTTGTTGAAGCCCACGCTGACAGTTATGCAATGGACTTGTTGAATTTGCCCATTTCCTTGAAAAGAACTTTTGACACTCACACAAGGTGAGGAAAATCTGTTTGAAACAGGAGATGATGATGTTATTGAAATTAGAGATTCTAAACAGAGTTTACACGGGATGCTGCCACAGGACTGAATATTTCCAGAGATGAAATTGTTTTGCAGGAAAATGCAGGAAATGAAGAAGGGACTCTTGTCTCTGAGCTTACAAAACAAATGGATACAATATTTTCTAGTTCACCAGATGTACTTTTTGTTTCAATAAATGGCGTAACCCTAGTTGAAGAGGGTCCATCCAAAGACAGTTTGTAACAAAAGGAGATTTTCTATTTTGAAAAAACGACACAACAAAAGCTGTTTTCTGTGGAAAATGTTCAAGAGGGGGTGCATTTACATGATGGTAAGACATCACCTAGAAGTGTCATCATTGATGTGATTCTTCTACTGATTCTGAAATTTTAAGTCCAGATATAAAAGACACTACTGAGGAAATGGAGTACAGCATCCTCATAAACTGTTTTAAAACCATGGACTATTCCCAAGAAATTGTTGAAAAGGTGGTTAGGGAGTTTGGGCCATCTACCGAACCATTATTGCTCTTAGAGGAAATTAAAAAAGAAAAGAAAAGGTTTCAAGAAGACAGAGAATTTTCACCTGGTACTGTGTACCCATAGACCAACAAAACCAAAAATAAAGGCATTTGTAGCAGAGTAGATGAGCTTACAATAGATTCCACTCCAAAGAAAATACAAACTCACTCACAGCAAAATATGGTAGAAAATATTCTCCTTTACCATTCAGAGAAGAATCAAAACCGTGTACCTCAAATTGCAAAATTAATACCTTCAGAACAGTGCCAATAGAACAAAAACAAGAAATCTGGGGTTCAAACCAGAACTACATTTGTGACATAGACTTTGAAATTAATGGCCTTTCACCCTCTGTTGCCCCTTCAAACCCCAAATTTTGTTTCAAGGGGAGCTGCGAGACAACAGCCCAGAATTCCAGGTTTTCCTGAAAATGGTTTGCAGCAGCAAGAAGAACCCTTGCTTCCAAATAATATGAAGTCTGCCTGTGAAAGCCATTCAGGGTCCACCCCTTTCCTCACTGATGCCGCTGTCCCACCTGCTACCTTAAGTTACTGATGCAAGGATGGCAGGTCCATCTGATCATATTGATTCCTCAGTTACAGGGTGTAGCAGTTTGGCAGTTTGATGTAATTTTGAATTCCAAAAATAGATATTGGATCATGCCTGTAAACTGGTCTGCTAATCTGGACATGATTAAGTTATGATTAGGGTGTTAACTGGGCCACGTCAGTAGAGCGTTGAGCCCCACCCCTTGGTGGGGCGGGAATCAAATATAAAAAGCATGGAAAAGAACAGAGTTGGAGCAGTTTTGATGTTGGAGTGGAAGGAGAGAAGGCCCCAGGATAGAGACGAGCCATTTGCCATTTGCCTGAGAGTACACAGCTGGCCTTGTGAAGAGAAGTAAAGCCTAGAGAGCCTCATAGTCTACAGCTGACCTTGTGGAGGAAACAGAGGAGCTAAGCCCAGAGAGAAATGGAGCCCCGGGAAGAGAGGAACCCAAGAAGCCTGAACCCTGGCAAACGTTGGCAGCTGTCTTGCTCCAACACGTGGCAATGGACTTTGGTAAGGGAAGAAACTTACGCTTTATGGCCTGTAACTGTGGACTTCTACCACAAATAAATACCCTTTATAAAGACCAACCGATTTCTGGTATTTTGCATCAGCACCCCTTTGGCTGACTAATACATGGGGGTTCAAAGATTTCGAGATACTCTAAAATTACCCTACAAGCTGGAATTTAAAAATGAACCAGGGAGAACAGATTTGAAGCACATTGTTATAGATGGGAGCAATGTTGCAATTATCCATGGTCTGAAAAAGTTCTTTTCTTGTCCTGGAATTGCAATTGCAGATGAATATTTCTGGAAGCTTGGTAACAAAAACATCACTGTCTTTGGCCCTCAGTGGAGAACATGGTGTGATAGTAATGCTACAGAATAGCATTTCTTAACTCAGCTCTAGGAGCTCAGAAAATTATCTTTAACTCCTGCACCGATGGTCTTCCAAGAAAGAATTGCTTCTCATGATGACAGGTTTCCACTACACTTAGTGGACAAAACTGGTGGCATGATTTTAACAGAAGATAACTTCTGTGAATTCGTGACTGAGTCAGTGTCTTGGGGAGAAATTATTACAAAAGATTGTTTCAGTATACATTTGTGGGGGACATATTTGCGGTTCCTGATGATCATCTGGGAAGAAGTGGACCTCTGTTAGAAGAATTACTTCAGAAGAAAGTCTTCCGTAGAGATATGTAGCCCGCACTCAATGCCCTGCCAAATGTGGATGTGTTTGACCCCAGCTTCAGTGTCCATGGTGTCCAGGCTGCCAGCACCAGGCACCAGCCACCGGTCTGGAATCAGGGGCCCATCCAAGCCTCTGGCTTCCTCAGCAGCCCCACTTCCCACTCCTGCTGAGCTTTCCCAATGTCCAACAGAATCTACCCATGCCAGCACAGAGATCTTCCCTGACTCGAGCAAAGACTGAAGATTGACCAGATCTTGGTGTCACGCCCAGTAATGAAGGATCTGAGCGCGCTCTCTGCCATGATGTTGGACTGAAGATCATGTCAAGCTTAGACTCTAGAATAAAACAACAATATTGTTGAACTGTGTTGCCACAAGGATTCAAAAATGTCCCAACTATTTTTGGGCAAGCACTGTCCAAGGACTTACACGGAGTAAACTCCAAGAAGGACTTTTCCTTCAATATGCTGATGATATACTCATAGCCAGTAAAACCCAAGAAGCCCCATGATGGGGCTGGGTGCAAAACTGAAGAGGGGTGGGGGCTGTCCTCAGCTGGATTCATGGCATGGCAGGCTAGACAGACACACCCAGCTAGGCTGGGAAGGAAAAGAAGTTTTATTGGCTAGCAGAGGGCAGGAGAGCTAATCAATCTCAGATCTGCCTCCCTTTCGAGGGGTTTTTCCACAGGTTTGAAACAAAGAGAATTAATCACAGGTATGATTTGAAACAAAGAAAACTAATCATAGACTCCACATTTCTTTGAAGGGGTTGGGGAGTTTTTCTAGTTTTCTGCTCTGGTTGACATGCAGGATAAATATTGTGCCTGGTGCTTCTAAGCTTCATGGTTATAGGAATAGAGATCTATTCTTTACAAAGAAAGAGAAGTCAAAAGGTTTAGTTAATATTAAATTCAACAAGGTTATGTGCTCTTCTATAGAAACCTTATGCCTATTCTAAGGTGCTTGATAGGTTACAAGTACATTGTGTTCTTTTCAGGCAACTCAAGTGTACAAGAAATTTCACAATTATTTCCTTTAAATACATTTCTGCCATTATTGCAGTTCTGTTTCCTTCTCTAGAGTAACATGGGAATCTAATGGGCTTACAAGTATCTAGGGGAAAAAATGAAAGTCATTTGATTTTCAGTCCATTGCGATTGCTGCCACAATCTTTCCTACTTCTGCATGGCCCTTTGAAGCAGACAGCTCCACTGCCCCCATGTCAGTGGGAATCAAGAGCCTTTGCTTATGCAATTAAACCTTGAGTTCAGGTTCCCTGGGGACACCCCTGGCAGTCTCCTCTAAGGTTTTGCTGCTCTCTAAGGTGGGAGCTAGAGCTGCTGCCAAGATTCTGTCACATTGCATGCTGGCTTCTTATCACTCTAGGGAGGGGCCAGTGCTTCCCTAATCTTGTCTCGGAAAGTCCCTGTCACATATCTAGAGTATGAATCATTTCATTCTTTGATGTCAGTTTTCTATTATGTGAAACTCTCAAGTCATGCAAAAGAATTAAAGGCATGCTTGGACTTCCTTTCAACATGCCAGAGTGAATATATGTTTATTGCCCGCCCCTTCCAACACCCACAAAAACAACAGTAAAAAAAATAAAAATAAAAATATTAAATACAAAAATATTTAAAAGTATACATCCAAAATGCAAAGAGAACAAAAGAGGAGACAAGGAAGAAGAAAGTTGGGTTTTTGGAAAACAGAAAGTAGATATAGGAATGGTGACTAATTTACCAACCAGCACTGAGAAAGCTTAAAATATGACTTCCAGCAAAGAGGTTTGTAAAAAAATAATAATAATTAAAAAAAAAAGATATGGAAGGAAAGGAAGAAAGGAAGAAAAAAAGGAAGGAAGGAAGAAAGAGAGAAAAGGAAAGAAAAGCCCACAGGAATTATAGGCTCCAAGTATGTCAGAAGGCAGGGTGTGACATGGGTGATCATTTGAAAATGAGTAAAAGGAGCAGTTAAGTCCCCAGATCCATTCCCATCCCCAAATAACAGCCAGGCACCTGGATTTATTCTCTAAAGACACTCAACCAGAGAGATCCTGGACTCTCTGAAGACAGAGAACTGAGGACTTCACCCCTTTCCCTACTTCACTCCCAGAACATTGTCAGCTTAAACTTACAAAACTTCAGATAGAATAATAGACAATCCCTAGGTGGAGAAAATGAACCCCCTCTAATGGAGGTCTACAGATTATAATCTTTGTGAAATAGTTGACATCACCAATACAGCAGAAGTAATCATACCCAATCACCTTGGCACTAATGACATTTTGGACCAAATAGTTCTTTGTTCTGGGGGGCTGTCCTGGGCATTGTAAGATGTTTAGCAATGTTCTTGGCCTCTCTCCACTAAATGGCAGTAGCACTGTCCCGAGTGATAACAAACAAAAATTTCTCCAGACATTGCCAAATGTCCCCTATGGGAGCAAAATCGCCCTTTGTTGAGAATTCCTTCTCTGCAAGTCCCCCACCACCAGTGAACAAATACCACAGACATACACACAGTTTCCAATCAGATTTGTAATCACTCACTCTGAAAGATGAACACTTAGCAAAATTTCCAATGCAAATACAGAGATTAAAACAAATAAAGGGAGTGGGTGTAGCTCAGTGGTTGAGCACCTGCTTCCTATGTACAAGGTTCTGGGTTCAATACCTGGTACCTCCTTAAAATTAAAAATTAAAAAAAAAAAATGAATAAAGGAACTCTCAAGAAAAAGACACATTGAAGGAAGCACTTTTGAATATAGTTGACATTTTCCATAAGTGAAAATATAGAGTCAATTGCAAGAAGAAGGAGTTAAGATGTTGTGGGCTTTTGTCTCTGAAGAACAAAACAGTGAAAATTTAAAAGAGAAAAAGTTTCTTTTCTTTTGGGAATTGGGGCATCAGGGATGTCTTCACTGAAGAATCTATGTTTGAAAATAATCATAAATGGCTGGTAACACTTGAGAAAGGTGGAGATAAGTCATGGGAGACATTCCAGGCAGAATTTATGTTCAGGTGAGATCAAACATGCAAGTCAGGAAAGCTCCAAGCATATTGGGAGAACAGAGCATGGAATCACCGTTCCTGGAGCAGTAACAGCTAAATCTGGGAAAGAGAGAGTTTCCTCGACTAGAGAATATGAGAGACAATCTTCAAGGTCGTGTCAAAATATATTTTCTAGGAGTTTACTGTAAATCTAAAATATTTTAAAAGATGGAGATGTCAACCCAGTATTTGGGATTAAGTGTCTGTTGAATTCTAGTCTTGGAGAGAGAATTAACGTATTAATATCCAGGCCCTTAGGAAACTACCAAGGTAAAGAGTATCAGTTTAGGAAGTCCTAGTAACCTAAGGAAAATTGATAACAGAAAAATTAAATCTACCTAAAAGGGGAATATTGTTTCATACTAAATAGTCAAGAAAAATATTTTATAGAGACATTCATATTGAGAAGACAACCACATATTATGAAATAAGCTTATCTTGTACTAAAAGTATTTTATAATTGCAATTATTTCCTAATTCTTACAACAAACACAAAATGAATTAAGGATTTATTTTCTTTTATTTTTGGCATGATTTTTTTTTAATTGAGATATACTCGCATACCATACAATCCATTTAATCCAATGTATGTTCAATTGCTTTTAGTATAATCACAGAGTGACATGATTCTTTTGATAAAATTCTATGTCAGATTTTTTCCTTCCTATTCAATTTTCAGATTTTTGCAAAATATTCTAGAGCTTCATCAATTTTTCTAAGGGCCTGTCCTTATCACTTGAGATTCAAACCATTCCTTTCTGAATCATCTCTCCTGTCACCATCCTTTTACAAAGTTTGCAAATTCATTTACAATCCATCTGTAGTCTATTTACATTATATGCTCTGCTTGACAAAGACATTGACCTGATGGGTGGGCAAGACACACAAGTGCAAATGAGTGAAGGATCTTTGAGATGAGACCTTTTTCTAAGTGTTTAATTCATTAGTGAATATGTTCATATTCTGAT
Organism: Cabassous unicinctus; assembly: GCA_029593785.1. Lineage (NCBI taxonomy): Eukaryota > Metazoa > Chordata > Mammalia > Cingulata > Chlamyphoridae > Cabassous > Cabassous unicinctus. The sequence continues at coordinate 29,052 of JAQZBX010015360.1, forward strand.
CCACTATTGTAACTGTGGGGTAACTTGAACCATGAGCTTTACTTAACAAAAACTCCCTGTACCTACCACAATATACCTGAGCTCACACATAAACACTATTGTCCATGGGGATGGTAAAGGAGAGTTAGTCTTATGTTCTGGTTAACTGATACTATTTGGATTTCTTAACCTTTAACCTACAACTCATGGTGGTAAACGGGAGTGACAACAACTGGCTGTAACAGCCTATCTCAAAGAGTATGAAGCAACAATTTCTTTCTTCTCAAACAAGAATAAAAACTAACTCTCAAACCCATATTCCCTTACTGCTCTGTTCCCGTGAGTTTCAACATTTGGTGCCAGTAATTAAACTGGCATTGGCATAAAAGTATCAACTATGTCAGGTTTTAGAATTTTCTGATTGTCAAAGTGACAAACACTGCCGTTTTAGAGTAGTTCCAAAACTGGGATTAACTTTCCCAGTTAAATGGGATTGGCCATGGAAATAATCAGACCTGGTTATACAAATGTTAATCACATATCCTTTATAGAGGTGGAAATAGCATGAAAAAGGCACTGATGATATTCTCAGCATTCAACTGCAACAGAATTACTCTTTCTGCATAGAATTCTAGATGAACTTTGAATTCATTCCCTTTTGACTTTCCTTGAAATATTACTTTTTAAAATATTTTTCTTTCAAACTTTCTAATCTTTATGAATTTTATAATTAAGTGATTTCAGAGTTTTTACAAAGAACACACAATGATAAATTCCTGAGCATTTTGGATGAAAATATTTTTGCACAAGTTTAAGCAGCAATGAAAAGAGAACTTATCAGAACACTCCTTTCAGACCCTGAGATTAGTGACTGCAAAAATAAATTCTTTCAAGGCTAGGCATGGAAAGCTTGCTTCACTTAATCCTTAATAAAGTTTATTGCATTCCCTTACAGAACTAGCTAAGAATTGTAGACTATGTGGTTGTCTACCTAATGTAATTGAAGCTTTTGAAAGAGCTGCCTATATTTCTCCCAGAGATGTCTTCTGCTGTGTCCAAATTTCCACTTGGACATTCACTTCTTTAGATTTTGACATTACCTTTTTAAGATTTGCATATTACCTTTGGGAGTTGAGGGAGACTATATTTTCCAAAAGTAACTACAACAATATTTCTGGTCCTGCATGCTTTTCCAGAGTCTTGCCATTTCCTGTGAAGAAGTAGAGCCTATTTTCCCTCCACTTGAACCGAGATAAACTGTTGTGACTGCCTTGACTGGTAGAGAACAACAGTTAAAGGAACACTTCAGAACTTTCTATATTAGTTCTGAAAGGCAATACAGCTTCCTCCTGACATGTGCTTGCTCTCTCTCTCTCTCTCTTCCCTTGGAACCCAGCCACCATGCTATGAAGAAGCCAAGCAGCCACATGGAGAGGTCACATGTAAGTGTCTGGCCACATCCACGGCTGAAGTCCCAGCTGACCACCAGTACTAATGCCAGACATTTGAGTGAGAGAGAAGTGAACCTTCAGATGAGTCTACCTGCCAACCTCCAACCACTCTAGCTCATTCTAGTTGAGTGTAGTAGAGATGAGCTATCCCCAGCAGTCCTGACATGTAGATTTATTAGTAAAGTAAATGGCATCATTGTTCTAAGCCACTTAGCTTTGAACAATGTAGCACATAAATATTGGTACAGATTAATTTTTTAGATTAGCTAGCAATTTTTAGTAAATGTAAGAACCATGAGGTTTTACAACATGGCACAGATAAGACTTGATGAAAAGAAAAGGGAAGAAGGGAAATACGGTATCTAAAGCATGGCTTGAGCAGTCCTGGCAGAGTTGGGAGGGATAGGGGAGAAGCAAAGTAGAGGGAAGAGGGGAGAAGTATGAAGTTTCAAAAACAAGTTATTTGGGTGGGGAGCACTGATAAAAGTCCATATTTCAGAGCTATGAGATTTTTAAAATAAATAATCTGGTTATATGTACCACTATCTTTAAACTTTCAAGACCAATTCCCAACTCCATGTTTTTTTTATGTAGTCAAGGACTCCAAACTATGTACATCAATGTTTTCAATATAGAAGATTGTTTCAAAGGAAAACAATTTTCTATACCCCTCTCCTCAGAAAATTTCAAGTTATCCATAGCTTTCTAAACATATGACCCACTACCATAGGAAACTACTGTGACTTATTTTCGTGTGAGATACATATATATACACATACACACACATCTACAAACAATAGTTACAGATAACATCATATGTAACAGTGAAAGACCAAATGTTTATGCTTAAGATGAGGAATGAGGCAAGGATGTCTATTCTCATCATTTCTATTCATCATTGTACTGGGGAATCTATCAAAGGCAATTAAGCAAGAAAAAGAAATAGACATCCAACTTAGAAAGGAAGAAGTAAAATTTTCTCTATTTGCAGATAATAATCCTGTATATAGAAAATTCTAAGGAATCTACAAAACTGTTATAACTAATAAATGAGTTCAGAAAGGTTGCAGGATACAAGATCAAGGTAAAAAAGTCAATTATACTTCTGTACACAAGCAGTGAAAAATCCACAATGAATTATTTTAAAATCCATTTAAAATAGCATCAAAAAGAATAAAATACTTTGGAATTAATTTTTTAAAAGATGTGCAAGACTTGTACACTGAAAAATCTAAAACATTGCTGAAAGAAATTAAAGAAAACCTAAATAAATAGAAAGATACCTCATGCTCATGGATCAGAAGACAATAACATTAAGATGGCAATCCAGGGAAGCAGATGTGGCTCAGGTGACTGGGCTCCTGCCTACCACATGGGAGGTCGCTGGTTCGGATCCTGGTGCCTCCTTCTGACAGCGAGCTGGCGCAACGGGCAGGTGTGGCAAGTTGATACAACAAGAGACACAAGAAGAAAAAACATAGTGTGAGATACAACAAAGCAGGGAGCAGAGGTTCCCAGTGCCTCCTAAAGAAGACAGCGGGCAGGCGTGGTGAGCTGACACGATAAGATGACTCAACAAGAGATGCAGGGAGGAAAAATATAATGAAAAACACAATAAAGCAGGGAGCGGAGGTGGCTTAAGCGATTAGGCACCTGTCTTCCACATCAGAGGTCCCAAGTTCGGCTCCCAGTGCCTCCTAAAGGAACAAGGAAAGAAAATAAGAAGAAGAAGAAGAAAAAGAAAATAAAAAATAAAAGAGAAAGAAAGAAGAAAGAAAAAATAAAGAAACAAGGAAGATGAACAGACACAGCAAGTGCAAACAACAAGGGGGTGGGGAGAAATAAATAAATAAAATAAATCTTAAAAAAAAAAAAAAAGATGGCAATCCTTCCCAAATGATCTTCAGATTCAATGTGATCCCTGTCAAAATCTCAAGTTGATTTTTTAGCAAAATTGACAACCTGATCAAAAATTCACATGGAAATGCAAGAAACCCAGAATATCCAAAACAATCTTGAATAATAAAGTTGGAGAACTCACACTTCCTTATTTCAAAATGCACTACACAGCTGCAGTAATCAAGATAATGAGGTATTGGCATAAGGCAAGAATATAGAATTGAGAGTCCAGAAATAAACCCTTACATTTATGGTCAATTTCTCCACTATAGTCACTGTGGAACAGTTTTGTGGTTCCTCAGAAAGCTAAGGGTAGAATTACCATATGACCTGGCAATCCCACTATTCAGTATATACTCAAAAGAATTGAAAGCAGGGATTCAAACAGATATTTGCACACTGATGTTCATAGCGGCGTTATTCACAATTGCCAAAAGATGGAAGCAACCCAAGTGTTCATCAACCAATGAATGGATAAATAAAATGTGGTATATACATACAATGGAATATTATTCAGCCATAAAAAAGAATGAAGCTCTGATATATATGACAACATGGATGAACCTTGAAGACATCATGTTGAGTAAAATAAGTTAGACACAAAAGGACAAATATTGTATGATCTCACTGATTTGAAACAATTAGAATAAGTAAACTCATACAGTCAGAATCTAGAATATAAGCTACCAGGGGACAGGGTAGAGATAGGGAATAGGAAGTTAAGGCTTCAAATATACAAGGTGCCTATTTGGGATGATGGAAATATTTTAGTAATAAATGATGGTGATGGTAGCACAACACTGTTAATGCAATTAATAACGCTGAAATATATATCTGAATATGATTAAAAGGGGAAATGTTAGACAATATATATGGTAACAGAATAAAAACTTTTTTTAAAAAAATCCATGGAACTACACTACACAGTGAACCCTAAGTCAAACCATGGACTATAGTTAATAGTACAATTTTAAAATGTGCTTTCATCAATTGTAACAAATGTTCCACACAATGCAAGTTGTTGGTGGTGGGGTGATGTGTAAACCCACAACTTCTCTAATAAAGAAAACAAATATTTCAAAAATATTTTATAATAAATAGAGGTATTTTTGTAATGATTTTTTTAAAAACTACGACAAAACTTTACACCCTCTAGGATGGCTATAATTTAAAAGACAGATGTTAACAAGTGTGAGGATGTATGGAAACTGGAATCCACATACATTGCTAGTAGGAATGTAAAATTGTGCAGATGATTTGGAAAACAGTTTGGCAGTTCTTCAAAATGTTAAATATAGACTGACCTTATGATCCAACAATTCCACTCATAGATATATATACAAGAGGAATGAAAACACATATCCACCAAAAAAAAAAAAAAAAAAAAACCTGTCCATAAATGTAGCATTTTTCATAAAAACCAAAAAGTAGACATGACCCAAATGCCCATTATGTCAGTTTGCACATCTGCTAGGACAAATACCACACAATGGGGTGACTTCTGAACAATGGAAATTTTATTGTCTCGTGTTCTTTTGCTGACTTGTCGCAATTTTGGGGTTCCTTGACTTGCCCCTCTGCCTCCCTTTTCATAGTTATGGCTTCTCCTTTCTGTCTACTCTCTGGTTTCTGCTGACTTCTGGCTTCTAGCTCCTTCTTGTGGCTTTCTCTTTATAAGGTCTTCAGTAATGTGGATTAAGACCTGCCCTCATTCCATTGGGCCACATCTTAACTAAAAATATCTTCAAGAGATTCTATTTACAATGGGTTCACACCCACAAGGATGTGGATTAAGATTAAGAAATCTATTTCTTGGGGCACATAATTCAATTTACCACACCCATCAACTGATGAATGAATATAGAAAATGTGGTATATTACTTAGTCACAAAGAAGAACAAAGTACTCATTCATGCTACAACATGGATGAATCTTGAAAACATTATGCTAAGAGAAAATAATCAGTCACAAATATCCACACATCCTATGATTCCATTTATATGAAATGTCCAGAATAGGCAAATAGATTACTGGCTGCCTAGAGCTGAAGAGTTGAGAGGGGGTATGGAGTGTGACTACTACTGAGTACTGGATTTCTTTGAGAATGCTGAAATGTTTTAAACTTAGATTGTGGGATGGTTTCACAATGCTATGACTATACTAAACACCATTGAATTGTACATTTTAAATGGGTGAATTTTATTGTTTGTTAATTATACCTTGATAAAGTTGTTTAAAAAAAATTAAAATCACTATGATAATTGACAGATTATATGATCATTTATGGGAAGGCACATGCATGTGAGGAAGAAGTGTATATTAAAAAAAAAACATATATGGGAAAGCCATGGAATCAAGGAGCTGAAATCAATAAAACCTGGAAGAGAAGGGAGAGATCAGCAAATGCCATCACATGTCTTGCCATGTGGCAGAGGAGCCAAGGTTCACTAGCAGCAGATCTTCAGGAAGAAAACATCACCTTGATGATGCCTTGATTTGGATATTTTCCTGACCTCACACTGATTAAAAAAAAAAAACTAGCCAGCAGCAGCTTCAGGGTACCCACACTAGACTAAATTCAAAGAGAGATAGGCTGTTGAATTCATCCAGATATCTCCAAAATCTACCAAAGGACCCAGCAAAGGGTAGAAGATTTGGGACTGAAAGGAAGACTTAGATCCCCCTTTAAAAAAACAATCTCAGTAGATTGTTGAGAGTGTCCTGAAAAAATATCCTTCATCCTGTGTTTGACATTTTGTGCATTCTCCAGGTCTAGGTTTCTATAATCTATTCCAAGCAAGTGACTGCAGTGGGAATATACCCTTCACTGTAGGTCCTTCATCATGACTCCCAAGATGGGGTTTTCAGTCATAGAAATCAGGGTTCCAACTACCTTCCCAGGAGGGTTTTTCAATTACTTGAAAAACAAACCATTCCCTTCTCACTCTTTGGTCTTGGGGAATCTAACTTTTTCCCAAACTGCCGCTTGTCTTGTAATCCTTGTAGTTCTTTATAAACATTGATATAACTGTTTAGAATTTGTTAACCTTAATCACAACACAATGTAACAGACATTAGGTCATAGATCTTACAACCTTATATTATAGCATATTTTATCTCTTAGAGTAATTTTGAGAAAAAATTCCCAAAAAAAGACCCTTTCTAGGGAAGTGGATGTGGCTCAAGTGGATGCGCTCCCATCTACCATATAGGAGGTCCAGGGTTCAATTCCTGGGGCCCCCAGGTGAGGGTGTGCTGGCCCACATGGCAAGCTGGCCTGAGTGGACAGCTGGCCCGCCTGGAGTGCTGGCCCTAGCAGAGAGCTGGCACAGCAGGATGGCGCAACAAGGGGAGATACAGAGGACAGACAATGGGAGATGAGGCAGACCAGGGAACTGGGGTGACGCATGAGATTTGGCCCCTCTTTCTCCCTCTAGAGGGTCCCAGGATCAGTTCCTGGTGCTGCCTGAAGAGAAGATAAGTAGACACAGAAGAACACACAGCGAATGGACACAGAGAGTGGACAGTGAGCCCAAAAACAATGGGGTAGGGGGAAGAAATAAATAAATAGATAAATCTTAAAAAAAAAGAAAAAAAGCCCCTTTCTATTATAATAATAAGAGTAATTTTCTAAATAATTAGTAAAGAGTAATCTAGTTATTTGTTTTTCTTTTGGATTTTTCATTGTTATTTAATGTTGACGGGGCAACCAAATTCTATTTAGTAGTTAGATTTGAAAATTAAAATAAAGGGTATAGCAAGTATTATTTTGAGGTCTTACTCTGACAAACATTTTAGAACATTTTATCATTTTATTTTCAAAACAATTCTATGTCTGGAAGATAGGTTTACAGGAAATAGAAAGGGAGAAGGTTGTGAGCCAATGCCCATATGGGCATGATCTATGATAAGGTAGAAGTGTGTAGTTGGGCATTGGAGGGATATGACAGGAGGGTAGTGATGCTATTGGGTTGGGCAGTGCAGGTTTGACAGGTGGGTAGAGTGGGGAGGGTAGGTTGGACAGTACAGGGAACTGGGGGGAGGGTTGGAGGAGGGACCAGGTGAACACTGGGGATTGGCGGGTATGTGGTTGAAAGTACAAAGTTGGGAATGCTCTTATGGCAATATGAGTGGTTTAGGATGTTCAGTGGGGGAGCATTTGGGACAGGGCACATCTGGGGCAGCCTTCTAGGGAGTGTGCGAGTGATCATTTTGTCATAAAATGTTGTATCAGTAGGTGGAGACCCACATAACTATGGGAAGTAGTTGGACTCCCATCCTGGGGAGGACTGATATGTTCTCAGAGAGAGGGGTGGGAGTCTAATAGGAGAGGTTCCTAATAGGGGAGGACAAACCAATGTGTCAAGATCTCAGTGTTGTTGCAAGTAACTATGAATCTTGTCATCCAAGGAGTGAAGCCAGAGAGGTTGTCATGGGTCCCGAGGGGAGGGGGAAGGAGGAATAGAATAGATGGAACAGGGGGTATTTAGTGGGCAGTGGAAGTGTTCTATATGATCATGCAATGATGGACACAAGCCATGTTAAATATCATCAAAATTGATAAAACTGTACAGTCTAAAATGTAATCCATAATGTAAACCATTGACCATGGTTAGTAGCTATGTTTCACTATTTGTATATCAGTTGTAACAAATGTACCATCCACATATAAAAAGGTAATAATACGGGAAGGGAGAAAGGGAGGAGGATGTTGGGTATATGGGAGTCCCCTGTACTCTGCATGTGACTTTACTGTGACCTAAAACTTCTTTAAAAACAAATTGAAAAAAAGTAAGACACTGGGGAATAAATGGAAGAAAATGTCACTGTACATTCAGGACAACAGATATTACAGTGATGAAAGGCAAAATGTCAAAAAAAAATTTTTAATATTTTTCATTATTTTTTAATATCCCAATTTTTAAATTTTATTTTATTTTTAGTTTTCTTTAAATTATTATGTATTTTATTTTTATATTTAAACCTACCATTATTATTTCATTTTCCTATTAATTGTATTTGGCTATTTTATTGGCTTCATTTTTGAAGAAGCTTTAGATCACAGAAGGGTTACAACTGGGGCAGGGGAGGATCATTGGTGTGAGGTGTCAGTGATAGGGGGTACACCTGGACATACATATAAGGTATATAAATGTGTTCAAAGGTTCATGGGGCATTGTCATAGTGAGTGGAGAGTCCCCCAAAAACAAGAGAATATTGAATTCCCATCCTGGAGAGAT
>JAQZBX010015361.1:0-37617 GCA_029593785.1 Cabassous unicinctus
AAAAAAAAAAAAAAAAAAAAAAAAAAAAGGGAAATAAGGTTAATTGAATAAAGGAAAAACATGTCAAAACAAATTACCAACTGCTGAATTGAAGAAAATAAGAAAGTATGATGTAACTTCACCAAATTCGATTATAAAATTGTTATTTAATTTTGATATTTTAAAAAAATTCATTAAGAAAAAAATGTTGGCAGAAGAGTCAAATCTTTAATTTGGGGGCAGCACTATAAAATACAATTTCAAATATTCAGAGGACAATTGTTGACTTTTCATACTATTGGACACTTTCTAACAATAGATACAAATGCAGATATATCTATATTCTGTGCATGCAAAAGGCACAAACAGACTGATACAAGTACATGGTTTTCGCAGCTTAAATACTGATTTTTCCTTCTGGGTTGTGATTTCTGAAATGATGAACCATTCTTGGTAAAGTTCAAGAAATATAATTAGCTTTCCCTTGATTTGCATAGTAACATAGAAAATTCAATATAACCTAAATCTGTGCAAATGTAATTTGTGCATATATGTAAAACAGAGGTTCCATTCTCAGATTATTATGAACAGGTTTTAAACAAGTTTTCCACTTGGACATTTAAAAATCTGACACGATGCAGATTTTCACAGCATTGAAAATTTGTTGACATCACTGCCCCTCCTTTCTCATATGCTGACACTGCCTCCCATCACTGTGGAAACCATTAATATTTTCAAAGTTCAATCTTTTTTCCTCACTACAATGTAAGTTTAGAGGCATGCTAGTTTCTAAGAATCTTTGTATGCCTCAGGTGTCTAGCGTATCTTGCTTATAATGGGATTATATAAATAATAATTCCGCAATTAATTAACTGAAAATCAATTGATCTCTTCATTGTATAGCTTGGCACTTACATTGGAAAAGGGAGTTTAAATAAGTCAAATAATTGCGTATTGCATAGCCCTATTTAAACGTAGACCCCAGTCCTTTCCAAATCTATCAGCCATCAAATCATGTTAACTCTCAGCAAATAGAACAAAGTATGAAACCTCAAGGATATTTCAAGAATTCATCTTCTCTCCAGAAAGTGTAATAAAATGGAATGATTTGAAATGCATCTTATCAATCCCAAGAAAGCAGGAAAGCATTAGATCCCACAGGCTTTCCAGCCAAGTGGGACAATTCTACATCTGATTATGTGTATTTTCCTGTTTCTTGGAAACCTCTGATAGCGCTCTCATTACCTGCCATTTTGTACCTAGTTTAGAAATTAAATTAAAATTATTCTAGATGACCATATTTTCTCTAAGTCAGGGGTTTTTAACCTTTTTTTGTTCCACGGACCCCTTTGTCTGTCAGGTGAAAAACATGGACCCTTCTCAGAATGTAGCGGCAGATAGTTTTATGAAACTCGACATCAGAGGTCAGAGAAAATAAAGATAATAAATTGATTTTTTTCAATTCAAGCTCACAGACCCCCTGGTTAAAAACCTTTGTTCTAAGTCAAAACAATTAACTTTAAGTAAACTGTAAAAATCAATTTTCATTTGAAATTACCCTGAGAGCCTAATCATGATGGTGGCTGGGCAATGTGTAGGAATAGCAGAAATGAAACTGGAAAAAATTAATCCATGGTTAAGGAATGGAGACAAGGCCTTCTCTTGTCCCTCTACACATATTATAATAATTTCCATTCTATTTATTGCTAGGGTTGCTTAGACATTAGCAACAGCACTGCCACATATTTCTCCCCAAGGTTCCTGTGGTAACTATAGCTTGATTTACTCTCCAATGTCAGTTGAAACAGCTCAGAAAGAATCACGACTTTCTTTCCAGTATTTGACCAAATAAATATCATTTGACTATGTCTCCCTCTCAATAAGTACCCTAACATTAAGTCATCAATCTATAATTATGGGAAAGATGACTAACATTTTCTCTTTACTTGTTCTTCCTAAATTTGAGTTCCCATCATGTACCCCACAAAGTATTTCCTGTCAAGTCCAGTGGTTAAGCATTTGTGCTAGTTTCCATATGAAATGTGCAGAAGATTTATAGGTTTCATTAATGCTAATGGTTCATTTGAGTGGAAAGTGTGCTCAATCAAGCACTACTTTGAATGGGATTTCCAGGTCACACTCAAGCACAGCTGGCTTCAAGGCAGAGTAATGCAACGATTATTCTGGCCAAAGTACATATGTTTCCTGCAACTTAAGGGAGGATTCTTAGAGTACTGACACACTGGATAAAACCCAAATATAATATTTATTTTATTTTTGTGCATTTAGAAATTGGCAGACTGAAAAAGATTGAGAATTATTCAATCATTGCTCTTCCTTCTGGCTTGGCACTTCCTGCAGCAGCTAATGAATGTGGTAATAGGAGGTTATCTGTCATCTTGCAACTACTGGAGCAACTTAGCATTAGTTTTTGTGGATACCTAATAGTTGTTGCTTTTCTGCCTCCTGGGCCAAATAGGATCACAGCAGCTAATCTAGAGACATTGTGAGTCCAATGGAGCACCACTATGGCAGTTGGATCAGTTGGGCTTGATAGGCTATAGATTCATTTTTATTTCTGGGTATGATAACGACACTTATGTTCCTGAAGCTAAAGGTTAGAAATCATTTTTAATAAGGAAACAATGTATTTTCATCTTTCAGTCAAAAAATCATAGGTCCTGTTTGTGCCATTAATTAGGACTCATAAATTTGCAAGTTCAAAAATATAAACTCAAATGGTTTTAAACACAAAGAAAACATATAAGTTTACATAGCATAAAAATACAAAGATATAACTGACTTTATGCATGGCAGGATCTAGGGGTTCAAAAAAATGTTGCCGAGGTCTGTTTCTCTTCATCTCTTGACTCTGCTTTCCTCTCTATTGGTACATTCTAAAAAAAAAAAAACTCCCTTTTGGGTAGAATTATAGCTTACATCTTCACACCTCCAAATTCTAAAATAAAACAAAGAAAGAAGGAAGGAAGGCAAGGGAAAAGGGAAGTTAGGGAAGGGAAGGGAAGAGAAGGGAAGGGAAGGAAAAGGAAGGGAAAAAGAAGAAAGAAAGGAAGGAAGGGAGGGAAAGAGGGAGGAAGGAAGGAAGGAGGGAGGGAGGAAGGGAGGGAGGGAAGAAAGAAAGAGACAGTGAGAGAGTGGAGAGAGAGAAAGAGATCCTCTTCTTGATAATCTTAGAAAACGTCCTTATATCATGTATCATGTATCCTCCCTGATCAATCACTGTGACAAGAGGGATGAGTGCTCTGATTGGTCAGAATGAAATCCCATGTCTACTACTAGATTAGCAATTGAGTAAATAGCACCACAAATAGTTGGTCTGAGAGAGGTGTAGGAGTAGTTTCTCTGAGGAAAATGAGGGTATTATTACCTGCAGAAGGATGAATGAATGAATGAATATTGCCACCCCTATCGGAGATCCCCATGCAGTTACAAGAATTTAGATACCATTTTTATACTGGTTAGGATTAAACTATAATCATTTTGATAAATTAGGTGAATTTTAGGTCTCATTTAAAAATGACTGTGGACAATTTGAGAGTCCAGAAATATTTCAGGAAGCCATTCTGTTTTCTAAGGAATTCCAGAAATTCCAAATTCCTCTTGTTTTTCAGCTCCAAACAAACCATGCAACTTGTAGGTAGATCTGGACAAGTCTGATGCGGGGACAGACTATTTATTAGAAACCCTTAATATGCTAACTTTCCCTTGGGATGATCCATAGTTTCCAGGGCCTCTAAGACTACTCCACAGTTTAGATCTTGGACAGGAACCTCTGACATTGCCCATCTTACAGAGATAGCGGAAACTTTGAGATGTCTAAGGAACTTGATACCCTTGGTAAAGAAGAAACAAAGGAAAATGGAAAGGGCTAGAATTCAAAACATAATTTTTAACTATGGGTAAGAACTGGTAAACATAGGAAAACTTTATATCACAAAAGATTTTACAGGTCTTATTCTTTCAGGTATATCTGACATAGTAGGATATAGTGAACTTATATCACGGAACTGAGATATTTTATGAATAAAATTGTTAAATGCAAGAAGGTTGTTAGGATATGAAATTCATTCCTAAAATCTCATAAGAGTCTTTGCTGAAGATGCACTTAGGGCCAGCTTTAGACTAAAAGATGATTCTCAAAAAGCCACTCACCAACCAACTTGGTAGCTAGACATATCATGAGGGTAGTTTTGAAACATCTTATGATATCTAATAGAGTCAGACTAAAGAAAGCATTAAGAAGCAAAATAGTAAGTCTATTTTTAATTCTAAATAAAAAATCTTACAAGTTAATTTATCTTTCCAACTGATCAAGTGTTGATGATTCTGGAAGAAATGAATATTTATTAAGAATGTAGACAATTCATAAAGTTCTTAAGCAAAAGCGGCACAGAGATTTGGGAGTATATTTCAAGGTCAATATTTAGAATCCAATATTGATTATTTCTTTCTTTCATTAAAAATTCATATTTTTCTCATGGTGGGGTTTGAGGTTGAGCACCATATTGCTTCAGACCGAATATGCTATCTGAACTCAAGATGGACAGCATTTTCAACTCTGTAGGAAGTCACAGTTGCCAAGAAAAGATTTCAAACTGGCAGGTCAATTAGGAGTACAGAACCCCTGCTTCTAGGCAAATTTCCATGCTGATTCAGAGCATTGTATGTCAATGGCTCTGCTCTGTTGGCAAGATATCTGACCTTACCACATTTACATTTTATTTTCAGAAAAGAAAATAAGTACTGGAGGATTCTACAACTCATTTTCAGAAAAGAATTAAGGATTCATAGTACTGAAATTTTAGTACTGAAATTTTAAAACTGGATTAAAATTAAACAATGGTTATTTGGATGCATATTTTCATCTAATGGCCTCTTAGAATATTTTGTAAATTATAAATACAGTACATGCTTATTCATTAATAAATTTGAGTGAGAAGATTAATAGTATTGTTTAACACGTTGGAAATAGTCATTTCAACTTGTCCCTATTTAACAAAAAAGAAAGCATATATTTAAATAAAAGTCACACATCCACAGCCCACAAGTGTCTTCAGCCTGGAGCAGTTGTGGTCTAGCTCATATTAGGAAAAGAGCAGTACATTTTTTATTTATTATTGGTACACCTCATTTTATGCAATTGTTCCCAGACATGTCAAGTAAATTTTTAAAGTAAAATTTACATATACTAGAAGTGAAGCTTTTTTCAAAGAATCCTGTAATGAATCCTTTGGTCAAGGAGAGAATCCTTTTGTAATATTTCTTCCATTTGGTTCTATCATTCACACAGAACAGAATCTCAGTTGAGCATCATAAAAGTGGCAGGTGGTTATGAAAGAACATGGAGAGCAGCAATAGCAGCAAGGATCTCAGAGTGAGAACTGGGGTTGGTCTCATAGAAACTGGAACTGAAAGTCTTCAGGAATGGAGGAACTCAGGGCACGGCTGCTCCTTATGTGCTTCTTTTCTTTGCTTCTTATTCTTGTACCTTCTTCTTCCCTCTCATTAAGTTAGGCTTCCCACTTTCTGACCTGTTTGAATCCAATGTCTCATAACTTCTTATTCACAACTTTGGCTTTCCATGAGACTTCATGGTTCCAACTCTAGCTCATGAGCATCCTTCCAGGCTTAGTCCAACAGCTATGTATCTCAACAGTCAAGAATAGAGTCTTACTGGCTTCCTTCCTCTTTTATAGCCTACAGATTTGCTGCTTTAGAGTGAGGTGCTCACCCTAACACCAATCAACTGCAGAGGCCATGTTATATGGTATTAAACAAATAATTAAGGGTTGGCCTTCCAGCACATTCTGAGTGTGGGACAGATGACTTCAGAAGGAAACTCTTTATGTGGTAAGCATTCTGAGACTTGGCCTGCCCTATGAAATGTTTACAATTATCCCAGATTTATTTGTTTTTATTTCACATAAAATATGGGTTTTAAATATGTGTGTTGACCTTGTGTTGGCCTGCCTGGCCTCTATTCCACTCTCCATCCACTCTATGGATGGCAACAGTGGGATTCAAATGTTACTGACCTATCCTCACCTCTGAAGGTGGGCCTGTTCTATTCATGGCACACAATTTAATTAAACAGTGATTAATGAATTACTTGTTAAGAGTGATTTAATGAATTAAAGTTCAGTAATAAATTTTTAGAGACATTACGTAATTTAAACAATCAGAATAAAGCCAGAGGCTTTTGTGTGAACTTCAGGAAAGGAGAGATTCACTCTTTCTACTTAATTTTAATGATGAAGCATGTGGTCACTGAAACCTGACCACAGAATAGCCAATCAGTTCTGAGTCAACCTTATGATGTAGCATATACCATTTAAGAAAAAGAAAAACACAAAGCTGGTCTTTAGAAATATTGTTGAACTTCTGAATTAAGTAATACCTAGAGCCTATTTCTTTAAGACTTTTCAGATATGTGAGCTGATATATTTTCTTTATTATAAACATTGTTTCTATTAGGTTAATTAAAAATGGAAGATTCTTAGCTAATAGAATCTAGTGTATTTTTTTAAATTAAATTTTACTGAACACAGTATAAAGACTTTTAGTAAGTACTAACTCTGTGAAAAAAAGCATGTTTTATATCACATAGTATCTAGTAAACAGTAGGTTTAGGTGGGAGTATATAGCCTACTAACATAAGTCCCATTCAACCTGGGACAAAATGTAAGCTCCATAAGAGACTTTTTGTTTTTGTTTTTGCTTTCCTACCTGTGCTAAGAGATCCTTTATCACCCACTGCACCAAATAAGGGGTTTGATTTTCAGTTACTGTTTTCAGTTGTAGTTGTTCCTCTTGAAATTTTTCTGCTTGTTTGTCATTTAACCATCTATGAATGGAAGAACTGGCTTTTCATGCTCTCAAAATGGAATGTTCTTTCTCTTGCAGAGCTCAAATTCAACTCTGGCTATATAAGATGGTGGTGGTGGAGGTGGTTCCCATCTCTGAGCTCCTAACCAGAGCCTGAGCAGAGTTATAAATTATGTGGGCCAACATGCTGGACTGAGATATGGGTGCCTGGAGGCCAGAGAACACACTTCAAGGAAAGGAACAGAGAGCTGCTTGGTGGTAGGTAATGGTGTTGAGATCAGGTGGTGGAGCTTTCTCACTGCAGCCCCAGGAAGATCTACAGCCACACTGTTCATATGACTTTTGTACCAATTTATGTCATTTCAGTTTTCAAGTCTTTTAAAGATATAATTGAGGGAATTTCCAATCAAGAAGACCTATTTGGTGTGATAGATCTCATTCAAACTAATAAAAGAATGAAATGGTCTTCTTTCTCTGCAGTTGCATATTCTGTTCTGAATTCCTTAGTACCTTTGCTTTGCAACTAGTAGCTGTAACTTCTTAAGCCATCATAAAGGCATTTCTGTACAAGAAAGAGAGAGGACCGAGGATGGTTCGCTATCAAAAACTCTCCTATATAATAGGAGGCTACCAGAGGTGGATTTACAGTGATGCCAAAGATGTATAAGTTTCAGGTCCCTCAATTGAATGAACCCCTACTGAGACCTTAGGAGGGGCCCTTGCAAAGTGTTCATACGACCTCATGTTTGTGTAAATTTGTAAAAATTAATATATTTTTGCTCCATTTTTCATGAAAAGGGCTCCCACAAAACCTGGAATTGCCCTGATGACATTTCTGATGTACAAAGAAAACCTAGCTTTATATATTTTATATATCTAATCTGATCTGAACTCCCCCAATCATTGGGTAATAGATAAAAAACAAAAAAGTTGCTAAGTAGGAATATCTCAATTCCTTTTGACGCATACATGACCTCTTCTAGATAAACTTTGTTTCCCTTGAGTTCAGTCTTCAGAGATCTGCTCCTAACCCCAACACTTCTTATCAATAGTGCAGACCTCTTTTGTGTATAAACAATATTATTTACATGACCCTTATTTGGGCTTTCTAGCCTCAGTTCTTCAAATTTTGTCCCTTGCTATGTGATTGCATAGCAGCTCTCCTGATTCTCAACATACTTATTACTTTTGTGTCTTCCAGAAATTTCATACACAAAATTTTGTGTCATACAGAAATTTCTAATTACATCCACTTCACTACATATAGGAACAATGGTAGATGTGAATATGTATGCTATTTAAGGTTCCTCATAGATCATCTATGGCAGTCATCTTCTAGAATTACAAATGAGAGTGAGGCCAATCCCACTTGGCTTCTGGCTTTTCTGTCACCATATCTGACATATCCATTATAAGATGGACAAATATGGTAGATTGCAAAAAATGGCCACAATTCCCTCTGTTCCTGTGCATTCATGCCCTTTGCAATGTGAATTTTCAGTATGACCATCAAGAGAAGGAGTCTATTTCTCCACCCCTTGAATTTGGGCTGGTCTTGTGATTTCCTTTGATCAATAGAATGTGGCAGAATTGATGTATAGAGCCAAACCTAGGCCTTAAGAGAAATTTTATAGTTCAATTCTGTCTACTTAGTCCTCTGCTTTCCCCCATGAAAGCAGTCTGATATAAAATGCTGAAGAAAGAAAAGTCTCAGGGAGCAGAAATTATTTATCCTAGCCAAGTCCACCCTATATCAACAGCCACTGAAGACCTTCCAGCTAATTGTGGACACAAAAGCAAGAGCAGCTATTAGCATAACTTTATATTCAATCTGTAGAATCATAAGAAATAATAACTAGTTGCTATTTTAAGCCAATAAATTTTGCTATGTTTTGTTACATAGTGAAGTCTAGTTCCCTCTTCTCATGAAGCTAACATGGTTTTATTTTACTTACCTTATAGAATATCTTGAGTTTTTTGCATCCATTGTTTATTGTAACATCAATGTACTAATGACCAACCTTTGTTTTAAAAATGTAAAAGAAAATTTTTAGAACTTAGAAACCCCTTTCATGCTTTTCACAGATTTTCCTTTCAAAATCATTGTTTCACTAGTTTTTTTTTAAAGCGTCTTAGTGATTAGAGCAGATCAATGACTCCTTTGATTTAGTTTTTATTTTCCCTTTATTAGAGAAGTTGTGAACTTAACTTACACAACAGTCATGCATAAAATGTAGAATTCCTGTAAACCACTCTGTTATTAACACCTTGTATTGGTGTGAAATATTTGTTACAATTGTTGATAGCTCATTTTTATAATTATACTATTAACTGTAGTTCATGGCTTAACTTAGGGTTCACTTTTTATGTAATGTAGTTCCATGGATTTAAAAAAATTATTCTGTTTTCTTATACACAATCTAGCATTTCTCCCCTTCACATTCAGATATATATTTTAGTGCTGTAAATTACATTCACAATGTTGTGCTACCTTTACCAACATCCATTACCAAAATATTTCCATCATTCAAAATAGGAGTCCTGTGCATTTTAAGTCCTAACTTCCCATTTTTTTTCTCCTTCACATCCCCTGGTAACCTAGATTCTGAATCTGTAAGTTTGCTCATTCTAAGTATATCAAATCATTGAGATCATATAATATTTGTCCTTTTGTGTCTGGCTTATTTCACTCAATATGATGTCTTCAAGATTCCTCCATGTGGTTACATATATCAGAACTTTATTCCTTTCTATGACTTAATAATATGACATTGTATGTATATAGCACATTTTATTTATCCACTCAGCAGTTGATGGATACTTGAGTTGCTTGAATCTTTTGGCAATTGTGAATAATGCCACTATGAACATAGGTGTGCAAATATCTGTTCAAGTGCTTGCTTCCAATTCTTTTGGGTGTATACCTAGTAATGGTATTACTGGATGATATGGTAGTTCTATTCGTAGATTTCTAAGGAACCACCAAACTGTCTTCCAGAGAAGCTGCACCATTTTACATTCTCACCAAAAATGAATAAGTTGTTCTTATTTCTCTGCATCCTTTCCAACACTTGTTATTTTCTGTTTTTTTTTTTTAATAGCAACAATTCTAATGAGTGTGAAATGGTATCTTGTTGTAGTTTTAATTTCCATATCAAAATGGATCATTAATGGCTAATGATGTTCAATATCTGTCATGTGCTTTCTGGCCATTTATATATCTTCTTGGAGACATATATTTTCAAGTCCTTTGCCCATTTTTTAATTGGGTTGTTTGTCTTTTTATTGATAAGTTGAAGGATTTTCTTTATATATTCTGGGTATTAAACCTGTATTATATATGTGGTTTCCAAATATATTCTCTCATTGTGTAGGTTACCATCTTACTTCCATGATAAAGTCCTTTGGGGAGCAAAGCTTTTTAATTTTGATGATATCCCATTTATTTATTTTGTCTTTTGCTGCTTGTACTTGGAGTGTAAATTTTAAGAAACCATTGCTTAATACAATATCCTGAAGATGCTTCCTTATGTTTGCTTCTAGGAGTTTGATAGTACAGGATCTAATAATTGTCTTTGATCCATTTTGTAGTTTATTTTGGTATATGGTGTGAGGCAAGTGTCCTCCTTTTATATATATTTTTTTCAAATGGAGATACAGTTTTCTAAGAACTATTTGCTAAAGACTATTCTTTCTCAATTGAGAGGTCTTTGCTCCCTTGTCAAAAATCAGTTGGCCATAAATGTTAAAGTTTTATTTGAGCTCTCAATTCAATTCCCTTGGTCTATATGTCCTTCTTTATGCCAATACCATGCTGTTTTAATTACTGTGGTATTGTAGTAAATTTTAAGATCAGGAAATGTAAGTCCTCTATTCTTACTTTTCAAGATAACTTTAGCTATTTGGGACCTCTTATCCTTCCATATAAATTTGATGATTGGTTTTTCAATTTCTGCAAAGAAGGTTATTGGACTTTTGATTGATATGTCGTTGAGTATATAAATTGCTTTGGGTTAGATTGACATCTTAACAATATTTAATCTTCCAATAGATGAACATGCATTGTCCTTCCATTTATTTAGGTCTTCTTTGACAATGTCTTCTTGTAGCAATGTTTCTGTGTACAAATCCTTTATATTCTTAGTTAGATTTTTCAGTAGATATTTGATTCCTTTTGTTGCTGTTCTGAATGGAATTTTTTTCTTGATTTCTTCTTCTTGTTTTTCATTTCTTATCTATATAACACTACTGTTTTTGGGGTGTTGATCTTGTACCCTCACCACTTTGCTGAGTTCATTTACTAGCTCTAGTAGCTTTATTGTGGATTTTTCAGGGTTTTCTTTATATAAGATCATGTCATCTGTAGACAGGAATAGTTTTATTTCTTCCTTTCCAGTTTGGATGCCTTTTATTTCTTTTTCTTGCCTAATTGTTCTGGTAAGAACTTCCAGTGCAATGTTGAATAACAGTGCAGACAGTGGACATCCTTGTCTTGTTCTTGATCTTAGAGGGGAGATTTCAGTTGTTCACCATTAAATAGGATATTATCTGTGGGCCTTTCATATATACCCTTTATAATGTTGAGGAAGTTTCCTTCTATTCTTATTGTTCTAAGTGCTTTTATCAAGCAGTGGTGCTGGATTTATCAAATACCTTTTCTGCATCAGTTGAGGTGATCATGTGTTTTGCTTTGTCTTGTTTCCCTTCATTGTGTTAATGTGGTGTGTTATGTTAATTGATTTTCTTAACTTGAACCAGCCTTGAATGTCAAGGATAAATTCCACCTGATCATGGTGTATAATACTTTTAATATGATATTGAATTTGGTTTCCTAGTATTTTGTTGAGGATTTTTGCATTTATATTCATAAGAGCTATAGATCTGTAGTTTTCTTTTCTTGTGGTATCTTTATCTGGCTTTGGCATGAGGGTAAGTTAGGAAGTATTCCCTTCTGTTCAATTTATTGGAAGATTTTGAGCAGAATTAGAGTTAAGTAATCTTGAAATATTAGGTAGAATTTACCTGTGAAGCATCTGGTCTTGGGCTTTTCTTTTTTGGGAAGTTTTTGAGTATTGATTGAATCTTTTTGTTAGTAATTGGTTTGTTGAGGTCTTCTGTTTATTCTTGAGTCAATATAGTTAGTTTTTGTTTTTCTAAATATAGGTTATCCAATTTATTGATACACAGTTGTTCACAGTATCCTTTTACAATCCTTTTTTTTTTTCAGCAGGGTCAGTAGTAATTCCCTCCTTTACGTTTCTGATTTCTTTATTTGTATCCTTTCTTTTTATTTTCATTGTAAGTCTAACTAAAGGTTTGTCAAGTTTATTGGTCTTTTCAAAGAACCAACTTTTGATTTTGTTGAGTCTCTCTGTTCTATTTTTGTATTGTTTCTTCTTCATTTATCTCTGCTCTAATCTTTGTTATTTCATTCCTTCTGCATGCTTTGGATTTAGTTTGTTCTTCTTTTTCTGGTTCTTCCAGTTTTGAGAATATGAGTCTGATATGAAGTCTTTCTTCTTTTTTATTTTAAGTAATTAGAACTGTAAAGTTCCCTGTCAGCACTGCCTTTGCTGCATTCCATATGTTTTAGGAGGTCATATTTTCATTTTCATTCACTTCAAGATATTTCCTAATTTAGCTTGTGATTTCCTCTTTAACCCATTGGTTCTTTAAGAGTACATTGTTTAATTTCCACATATTTGGGGATTTTCCATTTCTCCCTCTGTTATTGATTTCTAACTTCATTCCATACATTGTATGTTTTCTATGTTTCTGAATTTATTGAGACTTGTTTTGTGACCTAACATATGTTCTATCCTGAAGAATGATGCATGTTCACTTGAGAAGAATGAGTATATTGTTGTTTTTTGGGGAGTGAAGTATTCTGTGTATGTTTATTAGGTCTATTTGGTTTAAGCTTGGGTTAGTTTTAGAATATTTTTCAAGTCTTGTATTTCCTTATTTATCTTCTGACTATATGTTCTATCCATTTTGAAAGTGGTATATTAAAATATCCTAATATTAAATTAGAACTCTTAATTTCTCTTTTCAAATACATCATTATTTTCTTCATATATTTGGGGGCTCTGATCTTAGGTACATATATTTATAATTGTTACATTTTCTTGTTTGAATGCCTCCTTTTCAGTATATAATGATTGTTTTTGTCCCTTGTAAGTGTTTTTGACATAAAGTATATTTTATCTAATATTATTATAGCTACTCCAGATCTACTTCATGCATAGTATATATATTTCCTATCTTTTCACTTCCAACCTACTTGCATCTTTGTATTTAAGTTGAGTCTCTTACAGACAGCATAAAGTTTGATCATTTTTTAAAATCCATTCTCTCAATCTCTGGCTTTTGACTGGAGAGTTAATCCATTTACATTTAAAGTCACTACTGGTAATGCAAGACTTTTTCTGCCATTTTGTTATTTAGCCTTAATATGTCTTATACCTTTTTATGTCCCTCAATTACTCCATTAATTCCAAATTTTATATTTATTTGATTTTTTGTGTGTTGTACCATATTGATTGCCTTCTCTTTTCTATCTGAATATATTTTTCATCCATTGTTCTTGTGGTTACCAAGGGGCTTCAATTTAACATCTTAAATATGTAACAATCATCTTTGCTTTGACACCAACTTAACTTGAATACCATACACATATACTTTTCCTATACCCCTCTGTCCCCCACCTTTATTTTTTTGTACTTGTTATCACTTATATCCTTGTACATGTACAAAACCTTAGATGTATATTACTTTTGATGCATTTGCATTTTTGCACCTATAGGAAGTGAGAAATGGAGTTAATACCAAACAATAATATACTACAAAAATACTGACATAATTACCCAAATAGTTCCCTTTATGTCACATCTTTATTTCTTTATGCCACGTTGAACACTCTCTAGTATCCTTTCCTTTTGGTCTGAAGAACTCGCTTTAGCATTACTGGAAGGGCATGCTTAGAGGTGATGAACCGTCTTAACTTTTGTTTATCTGGGAAAGTCCTAATCTCTCCCTCCTTTTTGATAGAAAGCCTCATCAGATATATGATTATTGGTTGGCAATTGTTTTCTCTCAACACTTCAGTATTTCAGTCCACACTGACGTATTTCAGTCCACCGCCTTCTTGCTCCCATGATTTCTGATGAGAAATCAGCACTCAATCTAATTGAGACTCCCTTGTACATAACACCTTCCTTTTCTCTTGCAGCTTTTAGAGACCTCTCCTTGTTCTTTGTATTTAATAGTGTGATAAATATATGACAGGATGTATTTTTCTTCATGTTTATCCTCTTTGGCATTTTCTGGGCTTTTTGAATTGCATTTTCATGACTTTTGCTAGACCTCGGAAGTTCTCTGTCATTATTTCTTTGAATTTCCCTTTTGCCCTTTTCTCTCTTTCTTCTCCTTCTGGGACTCCCATAATGCATATATTAGAATGTTTGATGGTGTGCCAGAGGTGATTTAGAGTATTTTTACTTTTTATAATTCGTTTTTCTTTCTGGTCCTCAGCCTGACTCATTTTAAGTGTTTTGTACCCCAGTTCACTGATTCTTTCTTCTGCCAGCTGCAATCTGATTTGGTACCCTCCTGGGAATTTTTCATTTCAGTTATTGTGGTCTTCAATTCCAGTAGTTCTGTTTGGTTCCTTGTTAAAATTTCTATCTCTTTCCTCATTCATTGTTTTCCTGGTATCCTTTAGTTCTTTCTCTGTATTTCCCTTCATCTCCTTTTGCATTTTTAAGATCATTTTTTAAGGCTTTATTCAATATGTCCACATTCTGGTCTTAATCATTGGTGTTGTCTGGATTTTTATCCTCTTCCTTTGGATGGACCATAATTTCCTGTTTCTTTGTTTGTCCTATACTCTTTTGTTGCAGTGTATGTTATTTTATTGTAAAATGTTAACTCTGGGATTTATTCCCTAAGATGTCTGTTTCTTGATTTTGTTACCAGCTGGTGATAAGACTTAACTTTTCTTGAGCTTCAGTCCTCCTATCAGGAAGGTCTGCCCAAGAAAAATGCAGTGTGCAAAGCTTTTCCTGTCTTTCTGGGCCTGTGTTTTATCCAGGTTTTGCTTGTTAGTTGTGTTGAAATTCCTCTGTTTATAAGATTTTTGTTGTCCTTTCTATTTCCCAGGAGACAGACCTCCCTCTCCTGGGTTGTTTGAAGCTTGCAAGCCTTTTCTCCATACTTTCTGCTTCTACAGTTTCTTGCATTCTTTTTGTTGTCTCAAGCTGCTTTTGCCTGAAGGGCAAATTATGGGAGAAGAGGCAAGCCAGACTTCCCAAGTCAGTCTTTCTTAGCTGAATCAGGAGCTGACCCACAAATGGGGTGCAGATTGGCTCCAAAGTGTCCTAGGTAAGGGATCAGAAAGGGTGCCAAGAGCTTCTTCCATGACTCACCAAAGCTGAGCTTTCTTGGCCTGCCCAACAAATGCAGCCCTTCAACTAACTATGCCCCACTATGAAAAGGAAGCATAGTGTCTTTAAGTTGCCTCTTCTGTGGTCTTTTTCCAGGATGACTTGAAACAATGGCCACCACTGCCTTTGCCTTGGGTGGGTCCCAGTGATTCAAAGTTACTAATCAAAACTCATGATCAGTGATTGGCTGTGCCCACCCTTGGTCTGGGGGAAGAGTAATTTTAAAACCTTTTCCATTGCTAGCAAGCTAGCAGGAGCTGGACCCCATGCTGTTCTGCCACGAGAGAGGGGATGGACACAGGTAGCTGTGCTGTGAGAGCAATTTACTGGTCTATACCATAATTTATTAGCTTTTTCTTCCCGCTCTTCCCTGGAAGCTATACTGGTTCTACTGGCCTCCAGAGTTTCAAAATTATTATTTCAGTCAGGTCCTGCCTGTTTAATAGTTATTCTGATGGAAGGACTAAATCCTGGAGCTCCCTATTCCACCATCTTCTCCTTTGATTTAGGTTTCTCTGTCATCTCTTGGAGGAGATGTATGCCATTGATAGATTGTGTGGATTGCACAAGGCAATCCAGTCTATAGAACATGAAAGGAAAACTGACAATGCTTCCTATGAGTATTTCTATTACAAATTTAACCTAGAAGGTACACGTTATGAAAATAGAGATTTGAAGTCCTGTTCAAAGTTATTTTTACCTTTAAGCACAGCTAAACTGTTAAATTTTTTGCAAGTTTTTGAACTTTAATGAGCAATAATAAAACAAATATGTCTGTGGCTTTCTAGAATTATAGAATACTGTGATAAACATATGTAATTTAGATACTTTAAAAATTCTATGACAGGCAAGTCATGCATCATTAACTCAACTATATATAAAAATAAATTGATCCTTGGAACTATTTAAGTTGTAGATCTAGAATCCACTTCAAGTTCTCTGGCTTCTAATCTATTGTTCTTTGCATTGTGAGTAAGAATGGAGTAGAGAGGCAATAAACCCATATCTAGATACAAGCCAGTGAGTACAAGCTGAATAATCACATAACCCCGAGAATGAATGCCTGCCTAAAATCTGTGCCTTAGGCCTCATTGGTTTCATGCTAGCCCCTCTATCATAGCTGCTGTCAATAAATTAACTTTTCTAGACAATGGAATTGAAGACAGATACTGATCCATGGGCTACAAATAATGCACATGGACAAATATACAATAAATTTGTTTTTGTTTACAGACCATGCAATGTTGTACATATAGCAAGCATACACTCAGATTCTGAGAGGCACCATTATGAACTCCAGATTCATGATCTTTCATTTGCAAAAGGGAAACTCAATGAATACTTTTAATATTCTTCTAAAAGTGCTCTGATAATTTTCATGAATTGAATATAACAAAAACAAACATTACTTCCTTGTCTTAAAACTACCTACTTTTATGAGAACTTGAGACCTGTAAACATCTCCTAGTTTTTGAGGAAGTCTCTGGTTGGGGGTAGGGTTACCACATGATTGAGAAACAGCTTTTTTCATTGCTCATGGTGGTGCCTACTGTTTTTCTCCCCCACTAACTGCTCTGATCTTGTTTAATAAAATCCACTATGTAAGTTCAAGAAGCTGCCTCAGCAGTGCCACAATTGAGAGTATCCTCTGCAAGCAGTCTGTTTTCTATACTAAGAGGCTAAATAAGACTACCAAATAACAGACACTAGACAACATCATTGTTGAGATCCCCTATGAGTGAGGGATTCTGTCCTCTCTTCTGGGCTCTAGATTCTGTTTCTGCCATCACTTATTTATACCCTCAGTATGTCAAAGCAACAATATATACCCAGAGATCACTTGAAGCAAGCAATGCACTGAAGTTATCTTCATAGGAGCATTACAGTCTTTCCATTCTGTAAGATGTCTTGTGTTCTCAATATCTTATTGAGCTTTTAAGGAAAATAATTTTTCATGTTTTCTACTTCAGCTCCATTACTTCTGGGACTCAGTCCTGGCCCCAAAATAGATGAGCTGGAGGACAAGTCTGAGTGACAGTCATCAAACTATAGTTTGAATTGCTGAGGAGAGATGTTTTCTCTGTGCAAAATTATGAGTTCTTCCCTTAGGGTGAATTCTTGCCCTGAAGAATTCTTCATGCCTCATGCAAAAATATTTCTGCCCTGTCCTTCCCAATCAATCTGCCAGACATGACCAGTTATACCACAGTTAAACAAAACTTAGGTTCAACTGAGAAATCCTACAAAATCTGAACTTACATGAAGTCCTTTTACCCATTATTCAGATTTACAGTAAAGTATATAAATAGTTAAACTCAGTACAATAGAGGATGCATTCTCAAACTCTTGAGATGAAAAAAGAACAAAAGCATTTTTAACCTCTCTAGTACTTCATCTAGTCATCTATCCTCAGGATATAAATATCAAATAATAATAATACTGCCTTCTAATTAATATTCATAAAAAGGAAGAGCTAGTTTTGGGAAATTATGTATTTGCACCAGGGTCTAATGTCAGTAGCCTGGGCTTTGCTAAACAGATTTGATCAGGAAATTCCTGATCAAATATATATTTCATACTTGCAAGATGAAGTGGCTAAAATGCAGTCTTAATTCAGTGAGAAGAGATCTGCAGAAGACATAAATTTTAAATATGTGGCACAAATGTCCTGTACCTTACTCTTTTCAGCTCTGGGTTTAATGGCAGCTTGTAGCACATTCTGAGTCAGCATTGTAGCTGACTAAGGCCATGGAGAGTTATAATTAGACAGATAATAAAATGAAACCAGAATCAAAATTTTCACACTTTTAATGTGTCTGACAGTATTATACAAAGCAGGCATCTCTCATGACAGAAGTGGTATGGGTGAGTGGGCTTGGCAAACCACCAGAGCATGAAAATGCACACCTTTAAGAACAGCTGAAATCAACCCCACTTATCAACATCCAGTCCATGGAAATATTTTCTCTGGAGCTGGATTCCCTGGCTTAGCGATTGCTTCGGCTGTATTCGAAATGAAGATTGAGATCATGCACATCAATTCCACTTAATTAGCTTTTTACATGACTTTCATCTCTGTTAAGTTAGCTAATTAACAACATGCTTCCAAATCAACTCTCCTATTCCCCTCTCTTGAGTTCACAGGCATTTTCACTCTCATACCCACTAAAATCAGCTCTGTTAACTTTTCTTCTGCAATGATTCAAGCTTGAGGGTAGTTCCCCATTGAGATACAGTAGCTGTACTATTAATTTTGTTCTATACTTTTCTCTCTCCGGGAAACAGGCTATTTAATTCATGAGATTGCTCTGAGGCACTGTGTTTATGTTGTTGAGCAGATTTATGTAGTGCTTGCATTGAACAACTGAGTATGCTGGCTGGAGATTACTACACTTGCCACACATATGAATTTTAAATAAAATTTTTTCCAAAGCCTATTTAAGTAAATGAAGAGAGTCCTCTCCTTTACTAAAACAAATGCTATCTTTTGTTTTCATATTTTTTACTTAGAAAGAATTGTCGTATTTTTATGAAAGAATTTCCATCATTGTTGAGTGTATCAAATATGTTATTGTTGAGTGTATCAAATATGTTATTGTTGATCAGAACATTATGGTAAAGTGACTGATAGCAAGGAACTCCCTAACTCCTTCCTGACAATCAAATTGGGAAACTTCTAAATGACCCGCAGGCCATATAGAAGTTTATAATCAGTTGACTCAGTCAGTTCTTTGCAGAAGGAAGTCACATTTCTCTCATTTCATCCATAAGTCTGATTCTCAGTTCTACATAAACTAGCATCAGCACTTATGTCTCTCTGTTTGAACACAACAGAGAACCAATTAAAGTATCCATTTTGGAGAGTAATCGAGATTGTAAACTACAAAACTCTGGACAAGTATAGCCCTCTTAATTGGGGTTTACCATTTAGGTTTGGAAGGGTATAGTGAATGTTAGGTAATTTATCACAAAACAATATATTTGCCCTAGGCATTATATAATTTCAAGGACTGAGGATAATCTCTGGTGAATAAATGCCAAATACAGCCAAGCTACCTAGTAGCACTACTGGGATATTGGAATAATTGCTATGAAATTTTCTATTGTGACTTAGCTAAACTTCTACCTAGTCTATATTCATAAAAATTTTTAAAAATTCCTTTCCAGGAATTATTTCACCAAAGAGTTGCAAGGGATAAGATATTAAATAATAGTGAAACGTCAGTATTAATAACTACTAAATATATAGCTCATCAGAAAAATGTTTTTTTAAAAAAAAAGTAAAATTCAATCATATATATTTGACAATAGGGAATTAGCCTGTTTGGAGTATGTAAATAATTTCATATATAATAACTCAAAATATTTTTTGTTTTGTGTAGAAGAAATTTGAGATTCTCAATAGGTACTGTATTAGCAGACCTATGTGGGGGCAATGATGTATGAGGGTAGAAATGGATATTGAAATAGCCCTGCCTCAAGTCCTTAAAGTAAACAACTTGATAATAACAATCAATAGCCTGTACAACTTGTAAAAGAACATAATAAAAACCCAATGTGCAAATATATAGAGTATACTAATTTGATTAAAATGAAACTTAATTTTTTTAAATTCACCAAGCCCATGTCTCTAACTAGAGGGAAGAGAAAGGACTAACATAACACTCAAATATACATTCGTTGCAAAATTTTCTATTTCGGCTAAGGAGCAGTACGGGTGAAAACTAGCATTAATCAGATTAACTCGTGGTGGAATCCAGTCAGAATTATAGGCAACTAGCCCCTACTGTCATTCTGATCTACACAATCTTCAACACCTAGAATCTTTAGGACATTCTTTAGCATTTAACTACGATCTGTCCTGATTGCTGTGCTTCTGGCTTTTAGGAATAATATGCTCCTTTTGCATGGTATTGAAATCACAAATTTTGGAATCTGACAGAATTCCAAATTTCAGCTTTAGCACTTACTAGATAAACCAATTTAGGCAAGATACTTAATCTCTTGGAATTCAGTGGCCTTACTTGTAAAATAAGGAAAACAACATGTATTTCTGGACATTGTTAAGGGTTAAGTGAGGAAACCCTTGCAAAATGCTTAGCTCAGTTCCAAGCAGACATAAGGCACTCAATAAATTAATATTATCTCAGATGAATTGTAAGCTCACAGAAGGCAGTAGTCATTCCTTATATTTCTTCTGTATATAAAGGTTTATCACACTGTTTGCCAAACATACTTTTTGCATACTTACAATTTTTTAATGTTTTGGTGGATCCTGATGTGCTATTGGGATCTGCTTTCGATCAAACTGTTGACCATATATAACTACACAGAAATTGTAGATTTTTCATTTAGAAAACCTGTTCTGTACCAATTTTTCTCTTACAAAATTAAACTTATGTTAGGCCTGCAGAAAACCCAACAAGTGACTTGAGAACATTTCTCTGTCCTCTCAATTTAAGGAAGGCCAATTACACAATGAGAAACAGAATTGGGTGTAGCCTGTGCTGCTCAGACACAATTTCCTTTACTTGAGGATTGTATCTATTCAGTGCTGATGGCCCTTAACGTAAACTGTTACCCAATTTCCTTCCTCCTTCAGCAGATTTGTAAATGGCTAGTTGTGGAAAACATTGTGAAGACCTGATCTTACATGTTCTTATACCTTATGTGGCCAATTAAATAAAACACATCCTGCCCACAATTGAGAAAGCAAAACCAGAACTTTATTGAGAGCCGAATTCCAGAAGAATTGTGTGCTACATTTCTATAATATCCCCATTACATAGTGTTTTTCTAATATCACTGTGTTTTTAGCTTTTTTTTTCTTTAAAGGCGGCCAAATTGTAGAGACAGAAGGAAGATGATTATTTTACCAAGTACATCTCATTTACAAGAGGCTATGAATTTGCTGGTGAGTTTCAAATCCTGGTTTTCAATGTTCTTTCTGTCATGACTTCTGGAAAAGAAATACAGAGAAATTTTTAAGATGGCCAAATCAATGATGCCCTTCCTGATCTGATAATAAACCAGTGATAACAATCACAAATAGGCATGGTGTATAATTCTTTAAATCACTTTAAAACTTGTTATGTGAGCATTTTTATGTTACTTATATCTATATATATTATGGAAATACAGATTTGTGTGACTAAAGAATGCAGATATGACATTCTTATAAGATAAATCATCTTGCAGATAAAACATTCTATTGAGACTATTTCAGAATTTCTATTTTTATAAATTAACTTCATGCTTGGTATAATGACATGTGGGAATAAAGAAAAGTAAAAAGAGAAATAAAGAATTAATCGTATATCCACTCTCAGACTTGCAGAGTCATCCTCTATTAGATTTCTGTTGTATTTCCTTTGAGTATTAAGTCAATGTGAGTGAGTGTGTAGGCTTATTTTCCCTTCATAATTATGGTTACACTGTACATACCATTTGGAATTCTTTTGTTTATCCTAATTCTAATTTGTATAATTTTTAAAATTATTTTTATTTTCACTTAATATAAAAAAAGAATCATGTTCCTAAGACATTACATAATCTTTGTGAACAAGGTTTGTAATGATTACAGACTTCCAGCTTATTGATGTGCCACAAATATTTTAACTTTTTTTGTATGTGTACTTAGATTTTTGTTCATTTTTTATATTTTATATATTTTTATATTATATATATTATATATATTTTATATTATTTAAATAACACTGGAGTCATTGTTTTTTATGCAATCTGGAAACATTTCATATTATTCCATTAGGACAAATAAATCAAAGTGGAATCACTATGTTAATGGTGATTAAAATTCTTTGAACAGTTGATATATATTACCAAACCATCTTCCAAGAAGATCTATCAATTTATTCATTTATACTCTTGAGTATAAATACATCTTTTTTAGAGAAATTTCACTACTTTCACTTTCACTCTTCCATAGACTATTATATAGGCAAAAATACTATCTCCTTTTGTTTTATTTTTAATATTTTATTATTGTTATTGTGGCAGAATGTATCTCTAATAGTTATCAGCCAGTTTATTTTCTTAAACTTTTAAAATTTATATTTCTAATGGAATATTTATTGCATATGTTAATGTTTGAGAATCTTTCCATTTGAAAGACAGTCACCTGAGTAACTAAATGTAATTACTTTCCTGTTCGTTTTCAACTGCATTTTAAAAAAATATTTTCATGTTCTAAATTTTTACATAATTAAATTTTCATTCATCAGCTTTTTTCCTGTAATATTTTAAAGAATACCTCCATTTGAGTCTAGCCTTGTTTTTATTTTATAGATTTAACTCAACATAGCATTTAGATAATGAGTACTTGCTTTGAAGACTATCAAACTAGTTTATATTGTCTCTACTAGTCTAACCTTGAATGATTAACATACCCACCTTATGGTTTGATTTCAGTATTGAAAATTGAAAATAGGAAATCTATGGATATTTAGCTTTTTTAAACTAATTTTAATTTAGATTATGACCATAATACATTTTCCTTGTGCCTGACACATGTAAGCCCTAAATTGCCAATGCTATTTATAAAAATAATGACAAAAATGATCATGATAATCTATATAACTTCGTCAAACACTAATGTTCCTGAAGTAGGTAGGCTTTCTAGTATTTTGGGTTGTAAAGGAGGGTGTATATATATGTGAGTGGGTGGATGGGATTTTTTTGGGGGGAGGGGAATGAAATTGACTTAACCTTGTATCAAATTCTTTATCAACTACTGAAATAAATGTGCTATTTGTCTTTGTCCTAGAAAGTTAATTAATTATACTAACAATTGTTTTATAATATCATTTTTACATTGCAGAAATATGTTTTGCATGATTGTTATGAATTATTATTTAGCATTGTTTTTCTAGTGTGTGTGGGGGTGGGGGTGTGTATGCAAACTTCTGTTAGAAAAAACATGAGCTTTCTGAGGATTTTTTTTCTTAAAGGGGAAAAACAAAACAGGTTACTGACAAGTTTTCTTTTTCACTCTTTTTGTTTCTGGGGAGCCCAGAGACAAGTCTAAGACCTACTTAATCATTACATACATACTCCTCATTTTACCTAATTTCCCCCTGATCTTGAGTCTATACTTTCTCCTATATTGTCTCTGTATGCATGCACATAGTTTAATATCTCTTCATTGTAGCTATATTTAAATACTTTTTAAACATGAAAGTAGTTAAATACTAGCTTGTAAGTTCTTAAGCTTTGTGAAGGAAACTTTGTTCTGTTTTATTCTCCAGCACCTTGAATAGAACCATGTCACACAGAACATACTGTGAGAACACAGAATAAACTGGCTAAATGAATGAATAAGAGAATAAATTAATGATTGGGAAATGAGACGGGAAGTTAAGAAAACTACACAAAGAAGCTATTTCCAAAAATCAATAACAATAATAATAAATATTGCCTTGTTCTTAATGATTACTGCCTAAGACCTCTTTCCCTCTCATTGTTTTCTATTTCTAGAGTTCTTTTAATGGGCAATTGTTGCATCCAACTTCTGTCTCTTGGAGCCGCTAAGTGTGAAATTATATTATTTGGAATTACCTAAACCAGTTCTAAAATTATGTACTTAAATATTCCGTTGAAATTGCTTTTACTCAAATTTCATTGTTTCAAGACTAATGATTCCCCCTTAAGCAATATCTTTCTCATTGTCTACCTGTACATTAAAATAACACAGGTTTATTTTGGCATACAAGGAAATGTTTCCATGAATATTTAGGGTAAAACATGAGTGTAAAGAAGCATTGACAGGTTAATTTATTGTCCTAAGCAGCACACTTCTGAAAGCAAACTGGGGAGCTATTAATAATTAAGTCAGGACAACAGGCTTAAACTAGGGCAACCCAGGACAAACTAAAATGTAAGGTCACACTGGATTAAAGATAGGCTAAGGTACTGAGATCTTGGAGAAAAACTTTTGGCAGTGACCACAGGTCCCTGCGGTATGAATTACTGCCCCTCTGCATACAGGAATATTAGTGGAAATGTTTGAGTATATGGTCTAATCATGGTGCTTTCTGAAGAGCAAAACAGAATACTCTTCTGTCTCTTTTTGCCTAATTAACTCATATTTATCATTTAAGCTTAACATCCCAATTCCCATCTTCTTGTTATAGACACTTGTTCACAACACTTGCCAGAGTTGCAATTTTGGATTTATTTCAATATTTAGTTAATCAGCCTCTTCTCTTCTAAAATCTATATATTGTTGAGGGCAGTTTTTTTTACATCATTTAACAAATGATTAAATAAGTGAATGAGTGGATAACCCCCTCACCCTGCCACTAAACTCTGTAACAATTGAGTCTCTTGGCTGATGGCAATTAATTTTGAAAACAATGAGTTGGAGTGTCAAATGGAATTGTCCTTCCTTTTCCAAACTATTTTTCTATCTGGACCTTTTGGTTTCTGGAAGAGAATTCTTACTCTTATACCTTCATGCCATTATTTTACTAGAAATTTCAGGTAACTTATATAGAAAATAGAGAGTATTAAAGAGTTAAAAGAACATAAGATCTACAGAAAGAAGGCGAAGTTTTAGGATTATTTTTCTGTTTCTTTTAAAAGTTTTGGTTAATGGTAGTAACCCTGGCAATTTAGAATATCTATAATATGATTATAAATACTTTTTAATATTTTATTTACCAATTAGAACTTTCTTGACAAAGAATTACAAATGAAGGAAAATTAGATTTATTTAAATCAAATAATTTTGAAAGTTGTGTATGAGTTTTTCTGTTCTTTTTATCTGAAAGAATAATGTTCTACAAAATGTCTAGCATTCAAAAGTCAAAATAATCTATCATTAGAAACACTTAAAATCATTTAGCAAACCAAACAAAAACTAGTGTTATATATATATATATAAACTAGGGCTCTTATTTCAAGCTTTTGGATTCAAACTAGAGAGAATTTTACTGAAATTTATCCAAAGAACTCAAACCAGAAAATGGTAATTCAGAAAGAATTAATTCTCACTATACTTCTAAATGAGTTATGGTTTGGACAGACACTGTGCTAAGCAAATAATTGTTTTAGCATTTCATTTCAATACAGTTTGTTTCAAGGAACACTACCAGT
This sequence comes from Cabassous unicinctus, assembly GCA_029593785.1. Lineage (NCBI taxonomy): Eukaryota > Metazoa > Chordata > Mammalia > Cingulata > Chlamyphoridae > Cabassous > Cabassous unicinctus. Next base: position 25,383 of record JAQZBX010015361.1, read on the forward strand.
CCTTGTTCAAGAGTGAGGGAGCAAAAAGATGAATTGTCAGTGTTGAAGGATGAGAGTCAAGTAGGGGAGGCAAATGTAAAACAAACCTGATTTAGGGATAAACCTAATGATCCTACACCAGAATACTGCTATGTCTCTAATTACTGAGATTTTTGATTAAAACAATTACCTCTAAAATGTACTATATGCAATAATATTATCCCTAGGGTAAGTTAACAAGCAAATAATTATCATCTATTATTATGTTAGCACAGATCCTTTAACTAGAGAAGAAATAAAAATATATATGGGGTAGGGAAATAAGTAAGGGAAAACTGGAACAGCAAGTGAGAGCACCTTGTAGGGAAGGCTAATCATTTTTTCAGACTATGAGAAAAGAGATTTGATCTTGACCATCAATTAGCATTCAGTAACATTTTATATGAGTTCTATAAATATTTATTTAATTAATGTGTGCATGTTGGATAGACGAATGGCTTAAAAAACAAACCTGATTTCTGGTAACAGTAAGGGGTGGCATGAGAATCCAAGTGGGTATCAGAAGGTGAGGAAGGAATGAACCAGAAGCTATTCATCCTGTGAAACCTTGGGGCAGCTACTGGACACCAGTTTTCTGTTTCTCTACATAATTACTAAGTAACAGACATGTCAAATTTCTTGCACTTATATTGATTTTAGTATTAAGTTCTGTCATTTCTGTTGGGAATTGTGGAAGTATTGTATTGGTGAAAACAGACTATTTATTCTGGGGCTTTTCCTCATAGGTGGTATTTACTATCTATTCTTAGCATCCTGATTAGACAAGTGTGGAGTCTGCCTGCAGATGGGTTGGTGCGCTATTAATAGAGGAGGACCTCCTGAGGGCTTCCTGCTTGTAACCACAGCCATTCTCTAAGTCTGTTTCTGCTTAATACATTTTGTGACTTTTGACTTTTGTGTTCAGCCATGAATATAGTTTCATAAATTCACCTGTTTCCTTCATCTATTTTCTTGGATAAGGAAGTCAAAATGGGGAGATTCAGTAGTCATAGCTCCTGACATCTGAGGAACCCTGACATTCTATGGTATAGTCTTTAATCTGACTTTTGTCTCCATCATATCCCCTGAGAAACTATAGAAATGACGTAATTTTTTTTAAGTTGTGAAATCTATTCAGTTTGAAGAATAAATCTTAATTGTAAATCTTAATTGTAAAAGGAAAATGCATATACTTGGTTATGATCAATTATTTTATTGTTGTTACTTTTATTTCATTTAGCTAGGGTAAAAGAGTGTCATGGATTATTACCAAAATCTACACATTTTGCTCTTTAAATTAAATTCTATCATATCCATGAAATAAAAGTGGTCAGTAATGAGGCCTTTTAACCACTTCAATAATTTGCAGATGTGGATATAAGAAAAGGGACAAGAAAGAGTCTTCTCACTAAATTTTATTTTTTTCTACCAAATTCTGGGTAAAGTTGAAGAAAACATCCAGTGGAGGGGAAATTTCTTTATCTCTGATAGAAAGTTGAATCTAGTTAAACCTTGTTAGTACAAACATATTATGATTAAGTGCCATTGATTACTTATCTTTTCCGAACTTCAGAATTTTTAACTATAAAATGAAGGCAGCAAAATAGTCATCATAAAACTAACTTTAGAGTATTAATTGAAAATTTTATTGAAAACTATTTTTAAAACTTTGCAAAAATTAGATGCTGTTATTTGGCAATAAATTTTATACATATACATGTACCTTTAATATTTTTTTCTTTTTGTGCAAAGTTTTTTCTTTAAAACGGGTCCTTTAATTCTTACCATATTCATTACTTTACTCCATCTTGGAAAGTAAACACCACTGACAGAGACTAATCCAAAGACTCTTTTTCCTTTTGATTTAACAGAGCAGCATCTGGTCTTCTGGCAGAAATTTTAAACAATTTTGCTGGCAATTACAGGGTTATCCTTGGTGAGCCTGTTAATGGGGATGTTTGTGTTTTCATGCATTCCCAGTCAATATTACTCTGTGGTGTATATCCTTAATTCTATGTATTTTCTATGTCAGCTACATGTATTAGGTTTTTTAGAATCAGTCTTGCAAAAGAAAAAACCCTAATGAGTTATATTTTATGGCTAGCTAATCTTAATTATTTTGTTCCAGTTGGATATAATCCTTTACCTTAACTAACTTTTTTTTCTTTTAGCATTTCTTTGGTCATTTTTAATGTCCATTTCTTCTCACATTACTATTTATTTAGCCTTTCCATGTTGGTTATATTTCTTAATTTTTCTTTCCCTAATATTTATAATTTAATGCTATAAAACAATTCTCAATGCAATTTTCAGAAAAAATAATAGGCAGAGACAATGAAGGCTTTTATGGAGGGCTTTTTCCCAGGTGATTATTATTACCATTATTTTTTAATACATAAGAATTTCTTGCACAACTGTTGATGACATTAAATTATTTTGTTAATAATAAGGTTTTGTGTGAAAGTGCATTAAGCAGAATGAGGAAAATAAATGGATATTGGGAAATTCCTAAACTGAAGCTGAGGCCTATCAAGAAAAAAATAAGTGAATAAAATGATAATTTATTAGGAACTTGCAGACCCCAATTCCTTGTCCAGGGTCTTTTATTAAAATTGTTACTTGTCATCATCCTTGTGTTAGTTGTCCTGAGTGAGTCCAATGAACTAATGAGTAAGTGTTGCAGCTCTGCTGAGATTCCAGACTCAACCCATGGCATATGAACAAACCAAAGATTTAAGTCTCTGGGACATTATTTAACAAGTATAGTGCTAATCTAATGACCCTATAAGCAGGGCAGACAAGCTCAGGAATTCAGCACCCTGTCAGTGGGCCTTACTTTGGAATTTATGCTCCCCAGCATAACAGAGTTAGACTCATTGATAATTTCTCTACACATGGGTGTTTTGCCCCTTTTACTTGAACCTATAATTAGCACTATACTTGTTAAATATAAGTCCCAAAGTCTTAAATCTTTGATATATTCATGTGCCAGTTGAGCCCTGAATCTCAGCAGAGTTTTAAGACCTACTCTCCAGTTCATTGGACTCACCCAAGACAACTAACAAGGAGATGATGATGGACAATGCCCATCCCAAGGAAAAGAGAGAGTCTACAATTGCAAGAAAGGTAGCTCCATTCATCTGCCCCATGGGTCCTAAGCTCCGTCTCAATTAGAAACAAAATGGGCATCACCATCCCAAAATCCTCAAGATTGGGGAATGAACAATGGACTAAAGTAGACTTATTATTATTCTGTCATTATTCTATTATAGATTTATTTTTATTCTAACAATGGAAGAACTTTTATCATTCATACAAAGGCAGTAGCTACCAGAGGTTCTGACCAGAGGGAGAGGGAAGAATAGATGTAATATGGGGGTATTTTTGGACATTGGAATTGGCCTGCATGACATTGCAATGATGGATACAGGCTGTGTTAGTCAGCCAAAGAGGTACTGATACCAGAAATCTGTTGGCTTTTATTAAAGGGTATTTACTTGGGGTAGAAGCTTACAGTTATGAGGCCATAAAGCATAAGTTACTTCCCTCACCAAAGTCTGTTGCCACGTGTTAGAGCAAGATAGCTGCCAGTCTCTGGGAGGGTTCAGCCTCCCTCTTCCTCTTAAGGCTCCATGGTCCCAACTTCTTCTAATCTTAGCTGTAGGCTGGAATAAGTCTCATCTCTGTCCAGACTCATCTGCCCTGGTCTCTCCACAAGGTCAGCTTCAGACTATCAGGCTCTCTTCTTCCTGGGGCCTCTGCCGTATCTATGGAGCCATTGCTATTCCTCTGTTTTCTTCTCTTCTGTATTTACTTCCTGGGGCTCCAGGATCAAAAACTCCAGCCAACTCCTCTGCTATGTAGTTTTATCTGTGAGTCACCACCCACCAAGGAGTCAGGGACTCAACTGCCTACTGACATGGCCCAATCAAAGCCTTAATCATAATTTAATCAAGTAAAAGTGAAACCTCTGAATCCAATATAATCTAATATGCCCAGAGGAACAGACCAGTTCACAAACATAACCCAATATCTATTTTTGGAATTCATAAACAATATCAAGCTGCTATACAGGCCATTATATATTTTGTCATAACCTACAAAACTGCAGGGTAGAATGTAAACTATAATGTAAACTATAGTCCACAGTTAGTAGCAATGCTTCAATATGTGTTCATCAATTGTAACAAATGTACCACTCTAATGCACGATGTTGTTAATGTGGGAAAGAGTGGTAGGGGGACGGGGTAGGGGTATATGGGAATCCTCTATATTGTTGATGTAACATTTATGTAATCGAAAGCTTCTTTAAAAATAAAAAAAAAAGTATTTTAAAAAAGTGTTACTTCTCTTATTCTCACTATTTGGATTGGTCAGATATGATTGTAATGAATCATATACATGGGAGCTTAATGTATGGGACAACACACATGACTATAATAATAATTTAAAAATATTTAATAATAACAGCACATTTATTAACTCACAACAACATGTTGGAACACAAACCTTAATGGGTGTCTTGCACTTCTCTGCTTTTTGTGAGCAGAAGCAATAACTGTCTGTTGTTCTGAGCTTTCTTTTCAATTATATTTGTGAAGGAATAACCTTGGAAACTAGGTTTTGCCTCTCCTTCCCAAGCAAAGGGTAGCCTTGTTATTATTTTAGAATAATAAAAACAATGTCAACCTCTGGGACAGAAAGAGGTAGGTTTTCTTGCAGCCCATTATAAAAGATTGGGGTTTCTTATGCTCAGGGATCCTCAGATGCAAAGGAAATGCCTATATGTGCAGCATCCACCTGGACCCTTCCATGTCCTCTCGGAGGGATTTTGTGGAAAAGGAGAAATAACATGAAACTGAAACTCATACTGCTTGCTTGGCCATGATTAATAAAGTTCTTTGTCTCTTGTCTTCTACCAGCAGCCATGAAACTGTGGCAGAATAAATAGTTGTAAGTACATTATACTATCAAATCTTTCACAGTTCTTGACCCAGCCCTGTAAGATCATTTCTAAATATGACTTATATTTTAAAAATGAGTCAACTGAGCCAGAAAGAACTTCATTCTTTCTCCCAAGGGCATTCAGATAGTAAAGAGCAGCACTGGGATTAAAATCCAGGCAGCTTGGCTTCAGAATCCTTAAACATATCACCACCCTGCTGGGCACATTTACCCATGATTTCCTTAATTATGGCCACATGATTCCTGATTTCTTGACTAAATACTTAATTACCAAATAGTAATACAACTATGAGATTAACTTTGTCCTGAGTCTTTCTCAATTAGAAATCTTGAAATGTTTTTCCTAAGGAATGACAGGTTTTCAGCTGTGCTTTCTTAAACTCTTATCAGCTCTACTCTTCAGGCCTCTGCTTGGGCAACTTGCAAGTTACTGACAGTACCTACCCTGCAATGATGCAGAATTCAGCATAATTAATTTTAAGGAGGATTTGATGCCATCCTATAAATAATGATGCCTTTTCACTTTGCTACATTTCTTCTTTTCGCTGCTCTGTTTCTGAAATGCTTCACTCATTCTCTGAAATTTCTCTCACTGCTGTAGTAGCACTTTCTGTAGTGGATATTTACTGTTTTGCCTACCCAGCACTGCTTTCCCCTTCTTTTGTAAATGCTCTTTTTCCCCCCTGCCTATAAGATTTGGATAAACCTCACCCCACCCTCAACCTCCAGGCTGCAGGCACATCATCCACAACTTGCCGGTGAGATTCCCACATTCCCTTCCCCACAGTCATGGTTCAGAATTAAACATGTGATCTATGCTTGATCAAGTTAATGGGCATCAACCTTGAGACTTTTGCTTGAACTATTGGTAGAAAAGCCAAAATTCTGCTAAGGTTGCTAGATTTGGGAAGTGTGCCTGGTTCTGACAGTGCCCATTTGGACACCATGAGGAAAATTCCTTCCTGAGAATGAAGCCAACAGTGATGAAGCAGAGCCAAGAGATGGAGTGTGAAAAACTCTGACAGTATTGTCTGAGCACCTGGATCCAGTATTGCTATGTTTTAGGCTAGAATTGTTCCTGGATATGTTAGCTTTGTGATGCAATTAGTGCCCTCTCTACACCATTCTTTTTTTCCTTAAGCCTCTTTGAATTGTAACATTACTACTTGAAACAAGCTTTATGTTTTGCCCATTCCTTCTTTGTTTATTTCTAAAATTATGTTTTTTAAATAATTTGAATCCTGTGATTTTTTTCGAATTACTGATTTAAAAATATCTCTAAAGATTGTTTCTTCTTGGAACTAGAAAATCAACAGAAAAATTGTATTGTATTGGCCCATTACTCCCCACTCACAACTAAGTCAACAATACACAATATTTCATAAATAAGAAAAAATAAGTATAATTATACAACCCAGTGAACTAATGGAAGAATAGGCTCTGACTGCAGTATTAATGAATGTGGTAAATTTTCAAGTTGATCAAGCATTTAACACTTCGCTTTACATAATATGGTCCTGATTTTACTGTTTATAAAATAATGTAATAGGCGAAATGATTGTATATTCAGTTTGGCATTAACAAACACACTGTGCCAAAATATTTTTATAGGCTTATTTCTCCTACACAGTCTCACATGAAAGAAAGATTACAAGATTACATTTCTTCTCTGTTTTTCAATCTTCATGTATATATTTATTTTCCTAGTAACCAGAGATACTGATCCAGGTTATGTGTCTTCAGATTTATCCTGAAAATAATTTCTCACATATTTGTATAGTGCTGCATCTTTGGAGTCTTAAAAAGTTTGTGTACATTCTCTCTTTTGGCTGATATGACTAATCTGTAAAATAGATGAGGAACATATGAGATAAATGAGTCAAATGTTGGAGTTAGGTATAGAACTGAGAGCTTCAGTCTCTTAGTCTGACATACATTCAACTGTGCCACAAGTAGAAACAATGTTTGGAGTTGGTAGAAACTCCAAAAACTGTTTGGAGTTGCTAGAAATATCCTCACATGGACATTAAATCTAACCCTTTCTATGTCTACTGTCACATATTTGAGGTAGACAGCCTAGGACAGGTTGAAAGTTGCCATGCTGTATTATGCGACAGGAAGTAAAAATGTAGAAGACTCATTCATTAATTCAATCTACAAATAATTGTAGGGAGCCCATTACAGAAATGCCAAGCACTCTTCAGGGATGAGGTTTCAGTAGTAGAAATGTCTGACTCTGCTTTTAATGATAATCCTTTCCTTTCATATATTACTAACATTATTATATCAACTGAGAAATTATCTATTCTGTTATTTAATTATTTCTGGTATATGAGCATAACTCAGAAATTTAGTTAACCAGGAAATCAAAGTGATCATGTAGGACTTTGGATGTGTACTAGAGTAAAATCAGTAAAAATAATGCATAATCTTGTCTGGGTAGAGAAAAGTACCAAAAACAAGCAAACAGCAACAACAACTAAAAACTTTCCATCTTTGGTTTCTGCCAAGGTGAACAAACCGAATCATTAGATTCTCAAATGGGACACCTATTTTACCCTAGTTTTTAAAGATTTGAGGCTACTTTTTGAAGGGGAGGTAAGCCCAATATTTCTGCCTAATAATTAATACAGGAATAGTGTATAGATAAGTAGTGGCAAGATATTAAAAGTAAAATGCTATATTTCAACTACAAACAAAGACTCGTAAGAACCTTGGGCACTCAACCTTCCAAACAGTGCCAATTAAGTTCACCTTCCTTGCTGTGCTCTGAAAAGAGAGGCACCATGGGGATCAAAATTAAAAGACTTAATTACTTTATACTTTAAATGCAGGCTATCTGTGGAAAACAGTAGGCAAATCTTTTCCTTTCCACTCAACAGAAATCTGTTTGGTCCCTGGACAACTCCCCTAATCATTTGAGTTTAAATACTTTTCTACAGCATGGCATTCGCACTTCAAACATCTTTACCCTCTCTTGGAAAGTCCAACACATTTTGTTACTATTTAACCACTTATCTAGAGAAGTAAATGCCTGCGAATTAAAGCTCCCTAGAGCTGGCTGATGAGCCTTCACATAGAGTAAGTATTGAAACACATCTGGAAATTAAAGACTCAGCAGAAAAGGAAGCCAGAATAATTTTCCAAAGGCACTTCTTGGAATGTGCAGGCTCGCCACTATAGACTGGAGTATTTTCAATGGAATCAAATTTATATTTCATTAACAACATTAAAATCCTCTTGAAATCTTGATTATCTACCCCACTGAGAATGCCAAGATTTATAATAGACCTTGATAACTGGAGAAAAACAACTGACTTAGAACAAAACTCTGAATGTTTTTAAAGCTTTTAAATCTATTTTGATTTCTCCTTATTCTTTTACTGTCTTTTGTTTAAAATTAGCACATTTTTCATTTTCTGAATCATTTGATATCTACTTTAGATGTTCCTTTAAATCAGAAAATAGCAATTTATCTCAGTATTGCAAATAAGGAAAATGCATGTGAAGATGTCTTGCCTTCACACAATTAATTATGGCAGAACTGAATCTAGAACACAGATTTCATAGGCCCCAACCCAAGACTTTTCTACGTGTTTATGGTTTCTTGTACATTTATTTACATAGTCATTACAAATATATATTAAGTACAAAATTGTAAAAGTCATTATCCTAGTTGCTGTGTCTAGAAAACGATTCTTTTTAGATGATCTGATAAGAGTCTTGTGGGAAGGAATTTTATTCTGATTAGAAAAAGAATATGCTGCCAGGTGTGGGAGGTGGGGAACATGGGAATCCTTGTAATTTCTGAGTAATAATTAGGTAATCTAAGCACCTTTAAAAAATATATATATATATATAAAATAACATTTATGTAAGAAAATACACATATATGCATATATATTTATATATCATTTTACAAATATTGGTATGTACTGTGAAAAATCTTGATTTTTATGAACAATAAAAAAAATAATAAAAGAAAAAAGAAAAAAAAAAGAAAAAGAATATGTATAACTTCAGGCAAATTAACCACTTAACATAATTGCCATGAAACATAGTTTGTAGAAAGCAAAATCCAGGTAAGTTGGGAAGATGAGACAAAAAGGGAATGATGGGGAAATGTGGGAGACAACGTGCTTCTTCAAAATATCCAAACATATTTCTTTTCCAAATTGTCTCTGATCACTGTAATGTGTGGTTAGAAGGGTCAGCAACAAAGCATCAAAAATCATGGTACAAAGGTGAGTTATTCACCTGCTTTTAAATTCTTAACACAGAATTCTGAGAACTTCTAATTAAAGAAACAAGATAGGCACCAACTCAACCCTCACTACAGCTTCAGATTTAAAGCAATTCAACTCTTACTCCCACACTCAGGTTAATTTTCACTAGAGGAAATGATTTTGACACTTTTGGAGAGTCAAGGTTAGTTCATAAAAGAAAAAAAAGAGTAACATTTTCTTCTTTTACTGATGGCTGTCTCCTCCAAGATAAGATTTCCCAAAAGCCTGGGCCTTGTTGAACTGTGCCAGAGTATAATGCACAGAGAGTGGATCCGGGCAGGGGCTTGGTGTCAGAAGAAGGTTTGTGTCTGTCCACTACTAATTGGCCTTTTGATCTTAACCTTATCTCTGAGTTGTGGATCTTTCTTCTGTGAACTAGAAATAATAGTATGTTAAATTTAGGAACGTTGTGGGGATTGGTAGTGGGCTGAATGGTTGTCCCCTCAAAGATATGTTCTCATCCTTATCCCTGGAAACTGTGATTGTTACCTTATTTGGAAAAAGCCATCAAGTTTGTGGCAATTTGTTTTAGCAGTTTTAGAAAATGATGCAGTATTAAATGAAATAATTGTGAAGAACTTTTTAGATCATGACCTAGAGTATAGAGGGTTATCATTATTGCCAATTAGAGGCTATTAGTATGCAAAGCCTAAGCAATAGAGGGCCTAGAAATACTGCTCAAGCATAGAGGTATTTGAAAGATTTCCATCTATTGCACACTTTCTATGTGCCAGGTGTTCTACGAGATGTTATGTGTGCATTATATAGTCCTTTCTCATAACTACACTGCAAAGTAAATCTCACAATTTCTTTTGAGAGATGAGGAGGTTGAGACTAGAAATGACCTTTTTTTTGTAAGAGAATCAAGATTCAAATTCAGATGTGTCTGTGGAAAAGGAATTTGTTCTCTTTTTTACATGCTGCTTCTCTAAGATGTAGCATACAGAAAGGGTGGGGGGTTATGGAGGGAAACTAAGCCAACACATGCCTGTTTGTTTGTATAATCATTTTTTTCAACCTTAAGAGTCCTGGCACAGTGGAAAAATGGAGGAATGACACAATGAAATGGATGATGGAGGATGTAGATGAAAGTGAGAGGGTTAGAAAAAGATCAAACAATGTGAAATTCAGAAACATTTCCTAAGCAGCCTGTAGTCTTGATGAATAGAGACAGGAATTGGATGGAGGGAAGTTGAACAGGATGTTTACATAGTGTGGAAGCTGTTGTAGGCATAATTCTAAAGTGACCCCCAAGATTCCTGGCCTCAGGTGTGCACATCCTGTATAATTCCTTCCCTGGAATATGGGCAGGAACTGTCACTCCAGGATTTGGTCATTTATATGGCAAAAATAAAGGGATTTTACTCATGTAATTAAGGCCCAAATCAGTTGACTTTGAGTTACACAAAAGGGAGAGTATCCTTGGTGAGCCTGATTTAATCTGTGGAAGCCCTCACAAAGGCGACTGAAGGCAGGGAAAGATACTCCTGCTAGCCTTGAAGAATCAAACAGCTAGGAAGGAGGACCCTTTGTCAGGGGCCAGTGGGGGATCTCTCTTAGCTGAAAGCAGACCCTGGCTGACAGCAAGCAAGAAAATGGTGATCTCAGTTCTACAAATATAAAGACATAAATTCTGCCAACAAACTGAATGAGCTTGGAAGCAAATTCTTCCCTAGTCAAGCTTATTGAGGAGAGAGCATCCTGGCAGGCACCTGAGTGCAGCCTTACAAGATTCTGAGCAGAGGACCCAGCTAAGCCGTGCCTGGGTTCATGACTTATGGAAACCGTGAGATGATAAATGTGTGCTGTTTCAAGATGCTAAATGTGTAGTAATTTGTCATGCAACAATATGAAACTCATGCAAACACCCTTTACAAATCAATTTTAAAATTAAATATATAATTTCCATGAAAGAAATCAGAAATATGCTACAAACTAGTCTAGGCCTTAAATAAATATGTATCTAATTATGATTTACTAACAACTCTAAATGTTAAAATAAAAATCTGATTTACTTTGATTGTCTACATAGACATAGGGGAGATGAGACTGAACTGTGCCTAAAATAAATGCAAAATATACTATATTTAATATTTATATAAATTGAAAATGGATGTGATGGAGATGAATTCATCTTTCTCAGTGTTTGACCAGGGCAGCTAAAAATCATTTCGTCATTGGTGCCTAATGATAAAATTATTGGGATGCCATATATCAACATTGGTAAGATCCTCTAAGCCAAAGTTGTTTGGATTGCTTTGTCTGTATAGATATGTAAGTTTCTACTATACAATCTCCATTATTATCTCAAAATTATACTGAGCTATGAAAGCAATTCTTAAATACAATTAAGATGATATAAGTAACTATCAGTGTCAAATTTTAGTACCTGAATTACAAATAAAGTTCTTTATTGAGAATATTCACAACAACCTTATACACTGCTTTCCTGAGGATACTTTTTTAAGTATGTGATTCTGTACCATTTTTATATAACAGAAAAAATAACTAGCACAACAAACTTGTCAATTCGTGGGTACAATTGCACGGTATGGGCCTAACTTTTAAGCAAATTGATATAATTGATTTAAAGAAAACTGCTTAGTATGGCAAATATGGCAAAATTTTTGAGGAAAGTTGTCCAGTGACTAAGGTTTGGGAGGAGCAAATGGATGAGGGTCACTTTTAGAACAGAGCAAGTTGTCCTTGATGGCTAGTGTGCCTTGTTTTTGTAACATTGTACCATGCCACTGATCACACGTATGTCTTCTTGGTATGAGTCAGTGATCTGGAACACTTAACCCAGGGTACTATCGTCCTTCCTATGGGAAATTCCAGTCCCCTTACTCTGATCTGGTTTTCATCCCACCTTCTTGGGACGGTGGGTGTGAGCTAGGTTTTTCTGTGGTTTAAAACCGAGGCACAGAGAAGGCTCCCTCCAGGATGGAAAGTGCTGCTGTAAAGGG
>JAQZBX010015362.1:0-37629 GCA_029593785.1 Cabassous unicinctus
GCTTCAAACTGTTGGGTTACAAGATTGACAGGTGGGAAGCAGTCGTATCCAATGCATGCTTTATAGCACTACATGCTTTAACATGCTTGGTCATACATTGCATGTACAGAAAATGGCATCTAAGCCCTGCCCAGAAGTGGAGAGTTTACTATGAAAATTAGCTAAAGTTCTGCTAGGTTCATTCTACCCTATTGAGTTTGCTAAAACTGAAAAGTCTTAGTTTGGAGTTATCCAGATTTTGCGCTTAGCTTCTGACTGCAGCTAATACCTGTACTCTAGGTATTGTTGGCTAGCTATCGCAGCAAGGCTAAGATTAGCTTAACAGGGCCTAACAGAGGAAGACAGAAGTTGGGTGGGCATAGTTCTTACAAGTGGTCCTTACACATTCTGACCCCATGGGGAGAGGAGATGGAAGCTTTGAATTTGAAACCCTCCCAGACCTGGCTTTATGAATTTCTTCTGAATTGTATTCTTTTCACTTTAATAAAACTAATAGTAATTTTAGCATTTTCCAGAGTTATGTGAGTCATTCTAGCAAATTATGAACCCTGAGTGGGTGGTGCAAAACCCCAAATTCATAGCCAACTGGTCAGAAGTACTGGTGTCTGAAGTGAGGGTAATTTTTTTAAGGAGTCTATGTAGTCTGATATAGTTCCAGGCACTTGGAGTCAGAATTACATTGCAGTTGGTGCCAGGATTTATTGAAAATAGTATTCACCCTTAATTAAATGTTCAATTTTCACCAGTTACAAGCTATATCATTCTATCATCAAAATAGCCTAGTGATGTAGGAATTATAATACCCATTTCATAACATGAAACCTAAGATTCAGAGGGTAAGTGATAGAGCCTGGATTTGAGCTATGGCTCAATTCTAAATCTGTGAAGCTAAATTACTAAGCCTCAGTTTTATCTGTGGGGAATGTAAGTGTGGGAATAATAGTGCCTCCCGAATTGGGTTATTTTAAAGATTATTTAAAATATATAAAGGCCATAATACTGCCTCTGATTGAGTGAATGTTCAATACCAGTTAGCTCCAACTGTCAATATTACAACTTCTTACTTGCAAATGTTGAAAGAGGTGTAAAGGTGTAACTGAGGGTTAAAAATTAACAAATAATTATGATTACTAAATCATTATGCGCATCCTTTCACTTTCAGTATATTATAAAATAAGCAAAGCTTAATATCTGAAGTTAATGAAACTGGCTATACCGACCTCACCGTTTGTATATGGCTCATTTCCAACTAAAACCTGCCACTGTAATGATTATTCCAGACAGAACTTACCTTTGTATATGGTCATTTCTACTTGCTATTATGATGATTATTCCAGAGGGATCCTACCCTTGTATATGAACATTTCTATTGAAATGGTAACCACTCCAACTTCTTCTGTGTAAAATCTGCATGAAAAACCTTGTAACTGACCTTTGTTTTATACTCCTATCCCAGATTGCTTGATTTCTAATAATGATTGTCTTGTGATTGTAATAACTTTGTGACTCACCCCAGTTTGATACCTACACCCAATCCTGTTCAGCCCCTTAATGTTTATTAATGAAGGAACCTAAGCCAGTTCCACCTCAATTATTCATTAGCATAAACTTCTAAGCATGACATTATAAAAGTATCAGGATTACTGCAGTTCTTAGAGGCAGTTTTTGGACCTTTAGGCCACTGTTCTCCTTTGCTTGTGCAACCAAATAAACTCTTTCTCTCTTTTAAACTCCAGTGTTTCAAGAATTGGTCTTTAAGGTGCATTGGGAGGAAAGAACCTGCTTTTCCTTGGCATCAAAGTCAGGAGAATTAGGAGACAACTTGCAGCTACATTAAGATTTGAACATTATTCTGTGTGACTAAAATATCACTTCCAGGACAGAGAATTACTATAAAATAATGCCAGACTTAGTGCAGATTTCTCATCAGAAACCATGGAGGCAAGAAGACAGTGGCAGGATAAAATTAGAATACTGAAAGAGAAGAATTGCCAGCTGAGAATTCTTTATCGAGAAAAATTGTCCTTCGAATATGAAGATGAGTTTAAAATAGTCACTAAACAGAAACTCAGAGACTTTGTAAAAAAGAATCTTGCTTTGCAGGAATCTTAAAGGGAGCCTTATGGCCCAAAACAAAAAGACAGGAGAGAGGGGCTTGGAGGAGAGTGTAGAAGGGAAGAATATCAGAAAGGATAACCAAAAGTGTAAAAATACAGATGTAAAAAAGATGTGGCATATGAAAACCAAAGAATGAAATGGTGGAAGTAAATAATGCATTTACAGTAAACTAGGAAAAAGCTACAGAAAACTATGCAGTGATGCCTATCCATATTATTGCTATTTAACAATGGTCCTGTGTCTAGCTCTCAGTGAAAAAAAAGGAGACTAAGGAACATGCTAGGCAGACATGTCATACAAAAGACATAAATGTACTGATTGAAGTGGATCTTAATTTTTGGGTTCTTGCCCATTTTTCAGTTTTCCACTTCTGAAAATCAATTTTCAGAGACAAAAGAAACAGTCAATATTAGAGGACTCAATCCTCTTTCACCACAATTTCTAGTTCCAGAAAGCAAGTTCAACAGCTAAATCCACTGTCTTAAGGAGTGGGAAAAAATTTGGAATTAAAGTCCAGGAAAAGATGCACATATTATGCGACATAAAAGTTCTACACCAGTGTTTACAATCAGATGATATATATATATGTATCTCAACCTCCTGACATTAATAAGACATAACCTTCTTCAATACCTCTGAAATCAAACCATTGCTACTCTAATTTCAATGTGTTTTTAACAGCCCTTCACTTCTTTTTTTAAAAATAATACATATTTTTTATTTTTTAAAAGATACTTAGATTACTTAAATGTTACACAAAAAATATAGGGATTCCCATATGCCACACTCTCCACACCTCTCATACCCTCCCACATAAACATCCTTCATTAGTGTGGCACATTCATTGCAATTGATAAACGCATCCTGGGGCTTTGCCATTAAGCATGGACCATAGTTCACATTGTAGTCTACACTCTCTCCCACACAGTTCTGCATGTTATGTGATAAAATAAAATGACCTGTATCTGTCATTGCAATGTCATTGAGGACGATTCCCAAGTCCCAAAAAAGCTCCCATATTACAACTGTTTTTCCCTCTCCCTGTCCCCAGAGCCTCCAGTGGCCACTGGCTCCACATCAATGTTGTTATTTCTTCCATTGCTTTACTTCTTAATTTCTTTCCCAAGTGTCAATGTAATAAAGGTAGACCTACATAACCCATTAGAGAGCAAAGCTATGTAAAAATTACTAATAAAAATTACATTATATGTACATCACCTTCTTCTTTGTTTTTAATTCATTCTTATATAGTTTGTTCAGCTTTCTGTTGATGAATTATCTGTTTACAGGTAAACAGTGCTCTGATAAATATGACAAGCTATATCAGAATAATTTGGCTGAAAAAAAAAATAAAGTTTGTAAGTCCAAAATTATTTTGAGCAGTAAATGAGTTTTTCTGTAATTGCAAATAACTAACTCTGTCATATTAACGTAATATAATCTTGTTGTTGGCTTGCAACTCATTTAAACATTTAAAAAGAACACTTTCCAAATGCTCTCCTTCTTCAAAAAATCATGCCACCTTTCTTAATCAACTAAAAAGCATGCTGTTAGTTTCACTTTTAATAAATGGTTTTGATTTTCGCGATGCACAGTAAGTAGCCTTTGCTACTTTTAAGAAAATTAATACCAGATATCCATAGATATAAGAAGCTAAGTTTTTTAAAAGTCCAAATCCTGACAGTTTTTGCAGGCCAGGACAGTTGGATTGAGATTTGTATCTTAACAACCTCAAAGGAAATGAGAAACAGGTGCTTAAAATATTTGGTTCAACAGTTGTACCTGGATATTAGGATTTGCCTTTCTTCCTGTGCAGGAAATGCCTGTTTTACTGAGCTGAGCTCACCTTTCTGGCTGACAAGATAAATCAGTAAATTCATGGGGAGTTAGAACCAATCCAAGGTGAGTTGAAACCTCTGATAGCTCTGTATCAGCTTTTTTGATGAGTAATGATACTTTATCTTTTTTCCTTCACATTCCCTGGAGAAAGACGTGGACCTTCCAGACATGGTCTTATCCATTCATTAGGCAAGTAGTGCTGTAACAAATCAGCAATTTTGCATGCCTGAAATGACCTAGGCCTGAGAAATTACTGAGAACCACATTGTCCGTCATGTCTCTGAGCTGTTTCATGTGTAAGTCAGGTTTCATCATTATGACTATTATTAGCACTCAAGACTTCCTCCCTAAATGCGTTTTGTGTTTGTGTGTGTGCATGTGCATGCACATATGAGTGTGCAACACGTGCCTTTCTATTCACAATCTTTAAAAATATACTTCAAAAATCCACGCAAAAAAATGTTGTGCTTCAGAAAAAGTAAAGTATCTGTGGAAATTCATTATAAATGAAAAAAATGTCTTTAAGTGAGAAACAATCTGCTGTGCAATTATTTCACCAGTCATTAATAATTCCCCTGTATTTACAGGAATAAATGGGATGAATGCTCTCTACCAAGAAAGTGCAATTTAAAAATATTGAGAAAGCTTCCTTTAATGTAGTCTCGAATTGATCAAACATGAATGGCTATGAAAGATACAACATTAGTTATTAAACTCTGCTTTATCAGATATTTCCAAATTTGCTCTCATCCAATTATGTCAAAAAATAAAAATCAGACTTTTATCTATAGTCTAATATAAGAAATTACAAATTGAATGTGTATCTGCCCTTTAGTAAATATAAATAAAAAGGAGAGACAGTCATCAAGCTAACTCATGTACTGCTTTTCCTCTTATCCTGATTTCCTTCAGTACTATTGCCTTGGGAATTAGCGACATTGGATTTAGCCAGAACCAGGAATTCTATCAACCTTTACAGTAAGTTTGAAGACAGGAAATCAAGAATGAATGTCCCATTTAAACAACTACCTTTTTCTATTTTTTTAAGTTGGGGTGGTTAGTAGGAGAATCACTGTGCTTTCCTTCTGAGCAGTCCCATTCTGACATCCCTGACACCTCTCTATTGTGATTCATGTGGGAGCCATGAAAATCTCCATAGTAGCCTGATCTGGACAAGAACACATAAGGGTTCCAGACAAAGGAACTGTGATACTTTTTCCCTTGAAAATAAACTTATTCAGCATGGAGGTAAGGAAAGTACATCTTACCCAATTTTGTTTTATTCATTTATCAGATATTGAGGGTCTAAGACATACAAAGATATTTTTAGCAATTGGGAGAGAAAGAAAAAATATCCAATTTTTTACAATAAAGTGAGATGACCATTTTGATAGATGTAGCACAGGGGATATAAAAATGTCCTTTCATCTCAGTATGTTACCTGCAAATCATCATGACAAAATCCTTAATATTTGACCAACAATTTCTTCTGTGCTACAGTTTCCATTCTGTTTGCAAGCTTGATACAAGCAATTTCTTGGCATGTAGTGACATTACCTCTCTTGGGATCAATAAACATTATTATAATTAAGCTCGTGTTCAAGGAAGGTTATGTTTACCTTCTTGCCAAAAAGTCACTGACTACGCATAGTTAGCCAAATCTTATTTCACCTCATAACCATCACCAAGAAAGTAATGCTAAAAATGTCAGCTTGATTTTCATATTTAATTTCATTAAGACCTCATAACAGATTTTTCACACTCAACTTAGAGGTAACTTAACCTGGAATCACCTAGGTTCTTGCACAAACACATTGGTCACATGCACATGAATACAATCACATTTAAAACTTAACTGGGCTAATAATTTTGTCGGTGATCAATGAAGAATGGATTTTAGCTTCAATCTCCCTCACCTAAGTTGCTCTGCAGCACAGAGTGGAAAAGCTTTGTTTTATCAGCAAATTGCATGGAAGTAACTCAGAGAAACAAGAGACACAAATAAATGTAAACCCATAGTATTTTTGTTATTCATTGTGATATGGTCCTATTTAATCATTAAAGAACTCAATAGTTATTAAAAGCTGGTACACATTAGTAACTGTAGATTCTCTAGATTACTTACTGTATCTGACATGAATTATACTTGCTGCTTCTACAAAAGAAACAAGAATATCTTTTACTTGGGTCATTAAATTCAACTTGCAAAACTTTTCATTTATATTACTTTCTTTAAG
Organism: Cabassous unicinctus; assembly: GCA_029593785.1. Classification (NCBI taxonomy): domain Eukaryota; kingdom Metazoa; phylum Chordata; class Mammalia; order Cingulata; family Chlamyphoridae; genus Cabassous; species Cabassous unicinctus. Next base: position 6,195 of record JAQZBX010015362.1, read on the forward strand.
CTTTACAACAAACCTTTCATAATAATAATTCAGGCTTTAGTGCTCTTTTTACGCAGGTGGGGAATTCATAGCTGAGAAGAAAATCCAAAATAACAAGTCTAAGGTCCTATAATACCTATATTCAGAATCTTTAATTTAAAAGATTAATAAAACTTCTCTTGTTACTTTTGTCTACAACAAAAGAGTAAAATATGAGTTCAGTTTAAAAACAATTCTAAATTTTAGTAGCAATGTTCCAGTGGTAATTTAAAAAAATAGTTTTGTAGAAGAGATGAGAGCTCAGATTTGAAAATGTAGATTTTGTATTTTCTCAACCCTTCTGTTGTCAGTAAGACTGTTTGCTCATACTAAGCGAAACTTGTCACAGAAAGTTATATAAATGTTTGTGGGGAGCAGCAGAGAGGTGAAAATGCTTGGATTTTTAGTTGGCCTTTGACCTCATGTTAAACTACTTAGAAAATAAATCAAAGAGCCATATTCTCTTCCCTTTAAAAATAAAAAGAGTATAAAGAGAGAAGTAAATTGGGAAACATGAAGAAGGTGGAAGAATGTAAATGATGTATACATTCTCAAATTTTCCAGGACAGGGTGAAACTTTTAATTTGAATTGTATGAATGCTACAAACACCACTTTTTTTTAATCTACAAAGTTTATTTCACACAGCACACATCTATATGGGGCTATAACAGATGGTTTCAACATGTGACATTTGTGCAGAAAAAAGTATCAGAACTCATTGTTCAGGATGATTGTCTCTGCCTTCCATGTATGAAAGAGCTATAACAGACAATTTTTAAACCTAAGGCACTGCTCTAATCTCTTTCAAAGGTATAGTACTCTGAAGAGCAAAGAATTGGGCAATCAGAAAGAACAATTGGCTCTTTTATCTAATCCAAGACTGGTGGACAGATAGAAAGCCTGGTGCCCCTCCAACTATTTGAAATTCAACAGTGAAACCTCCTTAGCATTAAGGCAATTAATTTGCATTAATGTTTTAGCTAATGGTTTAAGCAGGATTCAATAAAGTGATTTCAGGAAACATATACCCTGTGTGTGTGTGTGTGTGTGTGTGTGTGTGCGTGTGTGTACATCACAGGACTGAAGAATTGCAGTCATTGGCTGAGAAAAGCAAGCAAATATTGATTACATATCTCAAGCCTGATATACTATTGAAGGACAGGGCTGGAGAGAACAAGCATGAAAAGATGATAGATACCTAGAGGCAACAGCCAAATATTGCCTTATGTACACAATAAAAATAAATACATATTTTTGCAGATAACCCCGATGTGTACCTCAAAAGGAAACACTGACAAAAGCATGAAAAATGTGACAGTTCCAAGACTCTGCTTTCTGGAACTCCTGGCATTGGGAGCATAGTAGTGACTATGCCCTCACTGGCACAGACTATAAGGAAACCATTTTTAATATAAGCACATAATTACATTTTGAAGAATCTGGCCCCAGGCCAAAATCCCCCATGTGATCTTTCAGGCCCAACCATCAGCATTAAAGAGGCACTACCTGGCAGTCCTCAAGGGGAAAGGCTGCCCTCCACACACAGATGGATGCACAGTCTTGAAGGAGTTCCGGTCAAGTCTGGCCATGTTCTGACCCAATATCTGCATTCCTATTCCAACACCTCCATTGAGAGGCCTCTTTATGGAGGGGTGGTCAGTCGAGACCCTTCACAATTGTCCTCCTGATCAGGTGACCTTGAAGAAGCTTTTCTCTGTTCTGACTATGTATGCAGTCCATTTCCACTCCTAGCCCTTCTCTGTCTCCATCCCCTGGGCCTGCTCCATGAAAGAGCAGGAGTCTGTTATTTGAGTGTGCAGTGCGGTGATCCCCCAATCTGCTGATACATCTGACCCTCACCTGGTAAAGTGGAACACTAGGGGAGAGAATACCTTTTTTCTGGCTTTCTGCTTATGTTATCACAGTGAGGGAATAAAGGCTTATTTGCAACTTTCAGTTTGGCTTATTGTCTTAAGTGATCATCTCAACACTTGGCAGCTCTGCTCTTTCCAGCTCAGCTATTGACATATTTCACTTTCAACTTCCTTTTGTTTGTTTGTTTGTTTGTATATACCACTCTTACTCTCTATTATACATAAAAACAAGAATTGATTGCATTGTTTTAACAAGAAAAATCTTTCAATTTTCATTGTTAGTTCATGCTTTAATTATTTTTGTTAAAATTATTTCTCAACACATATATTTAATTCCTACTCTGATCAATGCCTCAAAATTAAATCACAGAAAACAACATCAGCCAGGTATTTATCAGGCAGGTCCACAGCATAGCAAACTTTTTCCCCTAGATAAGTTGGTTACATATTTATGTTAGTTGAGTAAGTAAAATAAATACCACCTAGTTTTCTAAGAGGGCAATGGTCAGTATGGAGAGACTGCCTGGATTTAAGGAGATGAGTCTTCAGCTGGTAATTTCTAGTTCTTCTGCCGCCTCAGTCATGTGATCTTGAGACTGAGAGGACCTTGCTCATTCCTGGGTTGCCAGAAGATGGCAACTACATATGGTTGGTGCTTGATAAATGCTTTTTTAAAATCAAGCTGAATGAAGAGATGTGGCATGGTCTATAAAAAAAGCCTGACTATGTACTCTACTAAAGTAATTTCTACTCTAGGAACAAGAGTGACCTAAGCAGGGACTGTGTTTTAAAATTAAACTTCCTGGGAATTTGAAAATGCATAAAAATAAGGAGGAGGGAGGAATAAATCTGCTACTTTCAGTGAAACTGTTGCCTGAGAAGATCATATTATACCATCCATGAAGAAGTGAGTCTTGAAGCTGAGAAATTTTCTTTACTACCCTGTCTCCAAGGAATAAATAGCTACAAGGAAGCCACAGCAAAAAGTGACGTGCTGAAGGAAACACATCTTACGCCAAGAAAAGAAGATACAAGCCAGGAAGTCAGCTGTCATACAAGCTAGAGTCTAAGCATACATATATTTAACTGGAAAAATCAAATGTATATATACAGCAGGGTGCCAGAATGGTAAAAAAAAATCCAACCAGTATGCCTTGGAGTAATCAAGAAACAAATCACTGTGACAATCATGCTCTTATGAGTTATTAAGATTTCTGCAATATAACAAAGCTTATTTAAGTAATTTTTCAATATAATTTTTTAAAACAAATCTATTTTATGATACATATTAGTAAAGCATACAATTCATCCAAAGTGTACAATCAATGCTATTTGGTATAATCACATAATTGTGCATTCATCACTTCAATCATTATTAGAGCATTTTAATTATTTCAATAATATTAATAAACAAAAAACAGACAAACAAATAAGAAAATTCCTCACCTCTCAATCTCTGTATGCTTTCCTCACTGTACATAGCTGGTGTTTCTGGCTATTTGATTCAAATTGTATAATCAATGGCTTTTAGTATACTCACAATATTATACATTCATCTAAAAAATTTTAGGCTAATTTCATTACTCCAAAAAGAAAGAATCCAAACCCCTTAGCATTCCTTCCTCAGATCTACATGACCACTAATCTCATTTCAACTTTATAAATTGATTTATATTTACATTTCATACAAATGGAATTATACAGTATGTAGTACACTGTGCCTGGTATCCTTCAATTAGTATAATGGTACGTTTTTGTCTGATATTAAAAATTTGTAGTATTAACTTACAGTTGTTCAGCTTCAAAGAAAAACAGTCTTATATATGCATTTCTACCCATATTCATATTTCACATAATATATTTCTATTTCACACAATATATTTAGCTCATAATAGGACAATCATACAGTATTTGTCCTTTTGTGTCTGGCTTGCTTCACTCAACATATTCAAGGTTCATCCATGTTGTCATATGTTTCATGACTTCATTACTTCTTACCACTGCATAATATTCCATCATGAGCATACTCCACAATTTGTTTATCCAGTCATCAGTTGATGGACATCTGGGTTGTTTCCAACTTTTGACTATCGTGAATAACACTGCTATGAACATCGGTGTGCAGATATCTATTAGTGTCACTGTTCTCAGTTCTTCTGTGTATATACCTATCAATGGTATTGCCGAGTCCCATGGCCAGTCTATATTCAACATCCTTATTTCTAAAAGAAAGTGAAGACTTGAATAAAAGAAAGGACCTTCTGTGCTCATGGATTGGAAGACTGAATATCAATATGTCAATTTTACCCAAACAGATTTACAGATTCAATGCAATCCCAACAAAAATCCCAACAGTCTTTTTGCAGAAATCGAAAAGCCAATAAACAAATATATTTGGAAGAGGAAGGGGCTCCAAATAGCCAAAAATGTCTTACAAAAGAAGAATGAAGTTGGAAGACTCTCACTTCCTCACTTAAGAGTATATTACTTAGCTACGGTGGTGAAAAACAGCCTGGTACTAGCATAAGGACGGACAGATTGACCAATGGAAGCAAATCAAGAACTCAGAAACTGATCCTTGCATCTATAGTGAAGCGATTTCTGACAAGGCTGTTAAGCCCACCTAGCTGGGCAGAACAGTCTATTCAACAAATGGGAGAACTGAATAGCCATATCCAAATAAAAGAAATATCTCACACCTTATATGAAAATTAACTCAAAATGGATCAAAGACTTAAACATATAAGCAATAACCTTAAAATTCCTAGAAGAAAATGTAGGAAAACATCTTAAAGGTCTTGTGGTAGGCGATAGTTTCTTAAACTTTATGCTCAAAGCACAAGCAACAAAAAGAAAAAAAAATAAATAAATAAATGGGACCTCCTCAAAATTTAACACTTTTGTACCTCAAAGGACTTTGTCAAAAGGGTGAAAAGGCAGCAGACTCAATCGGAGAAAATATTTGGCAATCACATATCTAATAATGGTTTAATGTCCATGATATCTAAAAAGATCATACAACTCAACAATAAAAAGACAAAGTATCTGATTAAAAAATGGGCAAAAAGGGAAGCAGATGTGGCTCAAGTGGTTGGGCTCCTGTCTACCATATGGGAAGCCCTGGGTTTGGTTCCCTGGGCCTCCTAGTGAGGGCAAGCTGGCCCATGCCCACAGAGAACTGAAGGCCCGCACCCCCAGAGAGCTGGTGTGGCAATATGACGCAACAAAGGGAGACAAGCAGACACAGAGGAAACATGCAACGAATGGACACAGAAAACAGACAGCAAGCACAAGCGGCAAGTGTGTGTGTGGGGAAAAATAAACAGAAAAAAAATGGGAAAAAGACTTAAAAAAAAAAACAAAACAGGTGTTCAAGGAAGAAATACAAATGGCAAAGAAACACATGAAAAAATGTTCAACATCACTAGGGATTAGAGAAATGCAAATCAAAACTAAAATGAGATATTATCTCACACCTATTAGACAGGTTGCTATTAAAAAGTCAGAAAACTGTTAATGTTGGAGAGGTTGTGGCGATATAGGAGCACTTGTTCACTGTTGGTGGAAATGTAGAATGGTACAGCCACTGTAGATGATGGTTTGGCAGTTCCTAAGGAAGTTGAATAATAAAGTTTTTTGTTTTGTTTTTTGCTTTGTTTGGTTTTAGGAGGGACCAGGGTTGAACCCTTCCCATATGGGAAGAAAGTGCTCAACCACTGAGCTAAATCCCCTCCCCTTTAAATACTTTTAATACATGAGTGGTGTACTTAAAATAAAAAATGATCCTTAGCCCTTTATCCAACTTGTATAATAATTAGTATATACTTCAAGGAAAGGAAAAGATACACTTTATTTCAAATGGTTTAGCATTATGTGTTTAACAAAAAAGATGCAACTGTCCTTTTTAGGAAGTTCAAAAGTAAATATAAAAGAGCTTTCAATTTAATCAGATATATGAAATTACTAGGGACAGGAAATATTAGAAAATACAAAAAATGTTCCGATCACAAGGGAAACAAAAATAAGGGGAAAAAGATTGTTTACTCTCAATACATTTTTAAAAATTAAAATATCAGCACACCTCTGAAGTTTTTTGTTTCCAAGTATATATCCTATTTTCCTTACAGATAACTATATGACTAAAAATCCCTCAGGAATGTTGACATTTTCCATTACCATAAGTTCTCAAATTTTCTGTATAAACACTTGAACGGTTTTTCAAAATTGGTATTCTATAATACCAAGGAAGCAATATTCTTGAGATTGTCTTAGGAATAATGTGACAGCAGTTCAAACAGAAAATTCAATGGACTTCCAATTTATGATTTAGAGTTGAAATTAAGATATATTATCTTTTGATGGGTAATATGAACATAACTTAGTGCCACCCAAAGGACACATAACATTTAAACAAAATACCAATATATAGATGGAACTTGTCATTCCAAGGGTTGACTCAATGAAAACTGTTCATAAATAAATTGGAATCTAAATCTGTTGCCCAAACATAGTTCATTCATTATTGAAAAGGTGACTGTCAACTACTATGCAAGACATACATAGACTACATTCATTCTCTGTAATATCGTACTGAAAGTAAAAAAAGAGAAGTACTTGTTCCCTTAGTTGCAAAGTAACACAAAGACATTCCAGTAGGGATCCCAGGACTGGATGTCAATTGATTAGACACTACCCAGACTGTCCACCATGACCCCAAAGGTTAACTGCTACCTTGCAACATGAGCAATAGCATCTACAATTACAGGAAAATTCTTGACATTCTACCCAATCATCACTCTCTTTATTTAAAGTGTTAAGTGATTACATGTGTGACAGAGAAACAGAGAGATAATGTGTTTCTCCTTTTCATGCCTCTGTTTTCCACTTAAATTTGTTGGCCTCTTTTCACCCAGCACTTTTAAATTATCAGGGATATTTTTGGGAATAATGGGAGAAAGAAAAGCATATTGATTGAATTACTTTGGCACATTTAACATAATTCATACAGCAGCAACTAGTATAAATGTTTATTTTATAGAGAAATCCACCCTTGAAGATGTCTTCCACAAACTGACCTTAGATTTCACATTGGAAAATGAGGCTATTCTAAATACTGAAGGAATGAGAGGAGGGAACCAGACTGAATGCTTCATGGGAAAATATAGTTAGGTGGAAGCACAATACAACAGCTTGGGACTTGAAAGAGTAACTTGATCAGAGACATCCCAATAAAGACTTCTCCAGTGCACTGCTGTCCACCAAGTGATGTGACACTCTTCATGATCCCCAAAGACTTTAATAATTTTAAAAAGGTGAAGAAAAAGAAATGCAATACGTTTGGTGATATTAAAATTCTGTGCAAGTCAGTGAAAACATGGTGATTCTCATTGAGAATTGAAAGTATTGAGAGAGTCAGCTTATGTGGCAACAGAACAGAACCAAAATCTGTTATTAATAGACATTGGAATGAAATTCTCCAAAAATGTTAATGGTGGGCATATCTTTGTTGAATTTCTCTTGTATTTTTCTGTTTTCCAATTTGTATTTTTTTCATCCCTGAGGAAGTATGTAACTTATGATCAGAAAATGAACTCACACTTTCTATTGAGAAAGTCAAGATGGAGAAGCAGAAGGACATTTGTAAATCTTAAAGAAGAAGTGAGGCATCTCAGCAATGTTTATCAGGATGCTGGGGATGGACTCAGACATTAGGTACTGTTTAAAAAAGATAAGACAAATATATCAGATAGGTCTAAAAAGTTGAAGCAAACCTCAGAGACACCAAGACAATGAAAGAGAACAATATAAGTATCTGATGATGGCATATCACAGTTAAAAAGCAAATGGCTGAAACTTGGAATGGGGTAGAATCTGTGATGCACTAATAAAGTAAAAAGATCTTTAGCTACACTCTGAGAGTGTAAATAACCCTTCAGGGCAATGAATGGATCATCCCTAATATTTGCACCAAAACCTGTCATCCCTCTAGGAGAAAAATAAATCATTCTAGTTGTTTTCTTTTAGTGAATCTATCTTATGTGAATGACTTTTTAATTGCTAGCACATCAGATTTCAGATTTCAACAGGGTGGAATAAAAAGGCTTGTATAAAATTATACCTAGTTTCCAATATTAATGCAATAATTTATTTACTAGGAAACTGACATTTAAATTCTAAGATTGTATATACATTGCCCTAGAGTTTCTTATAGGAGTGGTAATTTTCAAAAAAGCCATAATAAAGAAAATTTATCTAAGGAAGTTTTGAGAAATTAGAAAGTCAAAGCAAAAAGAGACAGACAGAAACTTTCAGCTATATCTAATCCCCATTAATCACTGGGGAAGCACAAGAGCAATCTTATCACTCAACTAACACAAAGACTTATTATTACTGTATTTTGTATTATTGACACTCACAGTGCTTATCGAATCAAGTCTAGCTTACCAGACTTGGTAAATATATTTTCTATTGCAATAATATTTTTAATATCTGATGGAAATATCATTTATTTGAAAACATGGGGATAAAGCAAAAACTATGATTTAAAACTTCTCAGGTAGATCATACAATGATCACCTAAGTTCAATATCCAGAATAAAGATGCCCAATTTTAATATTGGAAACAGTTTTTTATAAATCGTTAGTACAAATTATATTCAAGATAGAAGAAAAAAAATCCCTGGGAATCTCTTCGAAATTGAGAGTAAAGTGGAATAAAAATAATAATAGTATAGCACAATGAAAATAATTATTCTATAGTGTATTGTATATGAGCTGATTTGTCTACTTCATTTTATTTTAGTTGGAATACATGAATAAGTCTGCTTTGTTTTAAGCACTGGAATTCAAAATTATCTTTTACACCAATATTTCTCTCAGAGAATTGATGAGAACCTTTGCACTATTGTAATATTTGCAGACACATCTAAAACTACTTTTGTTACTATGCAATTGAGCTGACATATTTTTAATATTGGATTAGCTTTTGTAGTATCTTGTCAAATGTGCCTAGTAATAGCCTCTTTAGGTTTAAAAATTATTTGTCTTCTGCATATTTCAGAAGTTATTCAAAATTTGTTGCATTTACTGAAAGATTTCCAAGTTGCTAAAACAACTAAGTCTATCGATTGAAAAGTTTGAGTAAACATTACTTCTATGCCAAGATCTTAAACATTTTAAATTTAGAATTGTAATGTAGGAGGCATTATTACTCTTGGTATTGGTGTGTTCTACCGAAGGATATAAGAAATTATATGAAGCTTCATTTTGCCAAGGTAAAAAGAACAGTGATCAAATACAACTACTCAATTAGTCCTTGTTTTTACTGCAGAAGACACAGTTGACCTGACTGGAGAATAATTAAACCCATCACCAAATGACACAAGTGAACTAATGGTATCAAAGGAGGCGCTATATGAGTAATTCTTGTGTTCCTTTTAGGTCCAGTTTCTTTTCTTAGTTTTTTCGTTATTTTTTGACAGAGTTACCAAAATTGGTATTTTGTTTTACCAAAGTTTTGAAAACTCCAATTTTTATTTTACTCTCTTAAATATTATTGAATATGGTGGTAAAATGGATAAAGCATAGTATCCTTTAAGAAGTAATTTAGATGAATAAATGACAAATATAGTCAATTTGAAAGAAATAATATTTAGGTTACAAAATTTATCTTGCACAAATTACTCAAAGAGATAAACAAAGTTAGAGTAATAATCATTAAAGCCAAATTGTAGATCAATAATACTTCTGACTCAGCATACTTGACTCTTTTTAACTTTTAAATTAATGACATCATAAAAAATATAGTGCAAGCTCATAAATCTGTTCTGATAATAAAATATCTTCAAAGATTTTCAGGAAATGTTTATGAACATTATATATAAGGAAGCAAAAGCTCATATATGGATTTTTCTATGGAAATTTATACACTAAAATTAATATGATGAATGCAAACTCAAAATGGAAAAACTAAAGCCTTGATAGAGTTCATATTTTTTCTGTTTTACAAATAAAATAAGGTGAATTTTAAGGAATCAAATGATCTACTAAATAACAACCCAACCCCTGTTTGCAAGTTTGAAATAATTATATCTGCTTGTCCAGAAAAATGCATTTTCCTATTTAAGTTGTAAAGAAATCAAAATATATTGACTGTGGCTCAACACATTTTAGTTACACCTGTTATATTATAGATGGCAATAGTATATAATACCCTGATTGCATCAAAATTTAGAAAGAAATGGACAGGTTGAGTTAATATCTTAAATGTCTGATAAAAATCATAATGGTCTGGATGTGAATCAGAACTTAATTTCAGATTTGCAAGATTCTCGCTGTAGTTTTTCAGTTTTTCATGATGCAATCCGCACATTCAAAGACACATTTTGTAATTGTTTGTGAAATTGATACATCGTAAGAAAAATAAATCCTTCTCCATAACATTTTTCTTGTATATAGAAAGATGCTTTGAGTTGCTTAGGTTTTAATATATTAGATTGCTTCATTAGGTCTTTGTTTTTGGAAAGCTGTGTTGAGAAAGTAATATGAATATTTTTAATTGGGAAACTGAGGTACAGCACAGCTGTCCTTTTCTGAAAGTTACTTTTATTAGTTGCTGATTAGTGCTTTAGCTGCAAATCAATTAGAAAACAATTATTAAACACCACCTTGTAGAGTGTGGAAAACATAGTATGATATGAGCAGTTCTTCCAAATCAACATGTGTGTATACTATCTTTTAAGGCCTTTAAAAATGGATTTGTGTGTGTGTGTGTGCAAGTTTAAGTCTCTCATCAAATGCAATGTAACGAAAAATCTAAATCTTTTGTAAAATTATTATTGAGCTTATATTAATATCCACTAGAATTCACAATTCTGAAGTAAACAAATCATTGAATGTTTTAGAGATGTATACACTTGTGTAACAACCACCCTGATCAAGATATAGAAAACATTTCACCACCTCATCTGCTTTACCTGTAGGTCTGTATTATTCTGTCTTCTATCACCTTATAATAGTGATTTGCTCTTGAGATTTATTTAAGTATGTATAAAAGATGTACTTTCCTTTTATTGTAAAATTTTACTGAAGTGTATCATTCATATATGAACATTCATAAACATAAGTGTATAGCAAAAGTTGTGACTTTACGAAACAAACATGCGTATCATCATACAGGACTCCTATATATCACCCCACTAACACCTTGCATTGTTGTTGAACATTTGTTACAAACTATGAAAGAGCATTATCAAAATATTACTACTAACTATAGCTTATATCTTACATTAGGTATATTTCCTCCCAACCCACCTGATTATTAACACCCTGTATTAGTATTAAACATTTGTTATAGCTCATGAGAGAATATTCTCATATTTGTCATGGCAACCATATTCCATCTTCCACAACTGGATTCCCTGTGTTATACAGCCCCATGTTTTGTACAATTCATTCACAATGTAGATTCAGTGGCTCTCATTTTCATCACAGAGTTGTGTTGTCATTACCTCAGTCAATTTTAGAACGATTTCAATACTCCAGAAGGAAAAATCCCATACCCTATTATACTCCCATAGGTGTCTCTTAGAAATGACACATTATCTTCTTTGACATTGCTGCAAAAATATTACAATATTACTGTTAACTGTCATCTGTAAGTTACATTAGTTTAATTTTCCCATGTGTCACCACATTCTTAACACTTTGTAAAAAAAAGAGCATTCTTATATTTATACTATTAACTACAATCTTCCTCCACCACCAAAATCACTATGTTGTATATATCCTGGATTCTTCACTAATTTACTTTCAATTGACATTTATGTCCACAGACTAAATTTTAGCTTTAAATCAGCAATGTTAGTTATACTCACTAAATATGTTGCCATTAGCTCCATTTCCACACTTTTACAATAAACCTTATTAAAAATTCTACATACATTGAGCATTAGCTCCCATTCTTAACCTTCATTCTATCTCCTAGTAACCTGTACTCTACAGTTTACCTCCGTGAGTTTACTCATCATATTTAGCTCATATTAGTCAAATCATATAATATATGTTGTTTTGTGCCTGGCTTATTTCACTGAACATAATATCTTCAAGGTTGATCCATGTTGTCACATGCCTCCCAATTTCATTTCTTATTGCAACTGAATTCCATTGTATGTATATACACTTTGTTTAGCCATTCATCAGCACACTTGGGCTGGTTCCAAAATTTAGCAATTGTGAATACTGCTGCTATGAACATAAATGTGCAAATGTCTGTTCACATCCTTGCTGTATTAGTCAGGGTTCTATAGGGAATCAGAATCAACAGGAGATAACTGTAAATAGTGTGGTATGTTATAAAATTCTCTCACGTAACTGTGTTGGATGCATAAGTCCATATTCTGCAGGCAGGTTGCAAACCAGGGGCTCCGAAGAAAGTCCAATGAAGGTCCTTGATGAGTTCCAGGAGACGTTGGCTGCCCAAAGATGAGCTGGGAAAATCTTTCTGAATGCTGAAATCGCCTCTCCTTTTAAGGCATTCAACTGATTGGATAAAACGTCACTCATTGCTGACGGCAATCTCCCTAGTTGATTGTAGATGTAATCAGCCACTTATGCAGTAAACTCACTAAATGAGTTTACTCATTTAGTCAGTAATGACTAAAGTCCATAAATGACTTTCTTACAATTATCCTAGTGCTTGCTTGACCAAACAACTGGGCACAATTGCCTGGATGAGTTGACACATTAGCCTAACCATCACATTTGCTTTCAGTTCATCTGAATATAATCTTATTAATAGGATTTCTGGATCATACAGCTGTTCTATATTCAGCCTCTTGTGGTACTTCTAAACTGATCTCCACAGAGGCTGCACCATTCTACATTCCCACCAACAGTGAAGGACTGTTTCTATTTGTCCACATCATCTACAGCAATTGCGGTTTTCTGGTTTTTTGTTTTGCTTATTTTTATAAGGGCCATTCTATAAGGTGTGAAATGGTATCTCATTGTAGTTTTGGTCTGCATTTCCCTAAAACCTAGAGATACTGAACATTTTTCATTTGCCTTTTGGACCAATTGTATTTCTTCTTTGGAGAAATGTCTTCGGCCCATATTTTAATTGGGTTGCTTGTCTTTTTTATCGCTGAGTTGTATGATCTCATTATATAACATGGATATCAAACCTTTGTCAGATATGTCTGACATAGAATTGAGAGTTATACATTTCCCTTTCAGCACTGCCTTTGCAGTATCCCATAGGTTTTGATATATTGTGTTCTCATTTCCATTCGTCTCAAGATATTTACTGATTTTTCTTTCAATTTCTTTGACCCACTAATTATTTAAGAGTGAGTTGTTTACTTTCCATATATTTGTGAATTTTCCCTTTTTTCATCTATTATTGATATCCAGCTTCATTCAATTATGATCAGAGAAAGTTTTCAATAATTTCAATATTTTTACATTTATTAGACAATTCTTGTGACCCAACATATGGACTCTCTGGAGAAGCATATTTGAGCACTTGAAAAAAAAATATCTGATTTTGGATGGAATGCTCTATAAATACGTTAGATCTAGTTCATTTATCATATTATTCAAGCTTTCTGTTTCCTTATTTATCCTCTGTTCAGATGTTCTGTCCAATGCTGAGTGGTGTATTGAAGTATCCAATTATTATTATAGAAACATCTATTTCTCCCTTCAGTTTTTCCAGTGTACCCAGGTTAGATGCATAAATATTTAGTACAGTTATTTCTTTTTGGTGAATTGCCCCTTTTATTAATATATAATGACCTTCTTCATCTCTTATAACAATTTTGCATTTAAAATCCATTTTATCTGATATTAGTAGAGTGACTCCAGATCTCTTTTGATTACTATTTGTATGGAATATCTTTTTCCAACCTTTCAGTTTCAACTTGGTTGTGTACTTACCTCTGAGGTGAGTCTTTTGTATATGGCTGATAGATGACTCATATTTTTTACCCATTCTATCGGTCTGTCTTTTGATTAAGGAATTCAATCCATTTACGTTCAAAGTTTATTACAGTAAAAGCATTACTTTCTTTGTCCATTTTATCCTTTGGCTTTCAGTTGTCATATCTTACTATTGTCTGTCTTTTACCCTTTAAGTTACCCTCAATACTATAGTAATAATTTTCATTTCTACACTCATCTCCAAGGCTCTCACCCTTGTCTGTTATCCTTTCAGGGTATAGCACTCCCTTTAGTATCTCTTGTAAATCTGATCTTTTGGTTACATACTCTCTGTTTTTCTTTATCTGTGAAGACTTTAAAGTCACCCTCAATTCTGAAGGACTGTATTTCTGTATAAAAAATTCTTGGCTGAGAGTTTTTCTCATTCAGTACCTTAAATACAGCATACCACCTTCTTCTCACGTCTATGGTTTCTGATGAGAGATCAGCACTTAGACTTACTGAGGTTCTCTTGTATGTGATGCATTGTTTTTCTCTTGCTGCTTTCGGAATCTTCCCTTTATCTTTCATATTTCTCATTCTAAATAGTAAGTGACTTAGCATCTATTTGGATTTATTCTGTTTGGGGTGAAATGTCCTACTTGGATGATGATATTTATGTCTTTCAAGGGTTGGGAAGTTTTCAGCCATTATTTCCTTAAATATTTTTTCTGCCCCTTTCCTGTTCTGTTGCCCTTCTAGCAAACTGAAAACGAATATGTTTGTGCATTTCACAATGTCATTCAATTCCCTGTGACCTTGTCCTATGTTTTCCATTCTTTTCCCTTTTTGTTCTCCTGTCTCTTCAAGTTCACATGTGTTGTCCTCAATTTCACTAATTTTGTCCTGCATCAATTAAAATCTGCTCTTATATGCAAAAAATGTATTTTTAATACCATCCATTGTGTCTTTCATTCTCATAAACTCTGTTACTTTTCTTTGGAGGCTTTCAAAAAAATTGTTTTACGTACATGCAATGTCTTCTTAATATACTTTATGTATTTAGTCATATTTTCCTTCAGCTCCTTTAATTGATTTAGGATATTTGTGTCATTTTCATTGAGTAGTTATTTTATATCCTGTGTCTCTTTAGGATTTTTGGCTTGTTCCTTTGACTGGTCCATATCTTCTTGTTTCTTAGTATGACTTGTAACTTTTTGCTGATGGCTAGGCATCTGAATATGTTGGCAAATTTATTCATTCAATTTCTCTGTCTTGCACAGTGGTTTTGTTTCACAGCTCTTCTTTGATTTTTGCCTCACCTTATTCTAAGTCTTTAGCCCTGACCAGCTTAAGTTATCAACATAGGGCCAGAGCCTCACTAATGTGGTGCAAACCAGACTGAGTGGACAAGAGACACCTAAAAGCAGTTTTTCTCTTTGCAGTTTCCTTGCTGTCAAGCAGATGGCACTCACCTGAAATCATTCCAAGGAGGTGATTCTGGTCTGGACAGAGCTGAGATTCAAAGCAGGTTTTGCTGGCCAAATTCACTAAAGTGAAACCACTCTACCTCCTGCACCACACTCTCCCTCCTTGAGGAAGATGTCTTACCTTCTCAGTTGGCTGCAGTGAGCCATGGGTTTTATCCAGGCTGTTCACATTGTGGTTGGGGGATGGGTGCCATTCCCAATTGCATTGGCTAGTAACTCATGGATTTCATTTTGGCTTCTTTGTTGCCGTGTTCCTCACCCTCCTGGGCAGTGTGCAGCACTCTCCTGGTCTGCAGAGCCCCAAAGCAGGTTCCTCAGACAGCTTTTTTCCGTTCTTCCATTGTTTCTTTAAGAGATTTTAGCCCTGCCTGCCTATTCCAATGCTATCTTACCAGAAGCCAAGACGTGCTTTTCTTATTTGGCTCCTATTACTCAAAATATTGTTCCTGAGATTCAGGCAAGTTGTTCTGTATATGTGTATTTTAAAAATGTTTTATATAATAACATTGTATGCATATACCAAAATTTAGAATTACCATTCTTCTTTTTTGGATATTTGGAATGTTTCTAGTTTATTGCTATTAAGAGTGAAACTGCTATGTACATTATTTTACATATCTTTGTAAACAAATTGCATTGACTTAATGTGGACATACAATTACGTATGTAATTCCTGGCTCACTGGGTGAGAAAATGCTTAGTTTTAATAGAATCTACCAAAGAATTTTCTAAGGTGGCTTTTGCCAAAGTATGCTCCATCCAGCAAAGTACAAGAGTTCCAGTGGCTCCATTTCTAGGCTAAAACTTCAAAATGTCAACTGTTAAAAATTGTAACGATTTTGAGATGTATAGTAATATTTCATGGTGACTTTAATTTTCATTTTCCTAATAAACAATGATATTGAGAATGGTCCATTTGTATACTGATCACATGATATTCTATTTTGTTAAGCATCTTTTCAAGACTTTTGTCTAATTTATAAATCAGGTGTTTATGGAAGATCTTTGTATGTTTTGGACACAAAACATTTCTCATATACAAATGTTAATTATTTTTTTCCAGCCTATGACTTCTCTATTTGCTTCTGAAGACTGTATTTTAAAAAATAGAAGTTCCTAGTTGTAATGAAGTCAAATTTAACATTTTTTAGGCCTAGTATTCTTTGTAACTTGCATAATATATTTTGTACTATACAAAGAGATAAAGATATCTCCTCTGCACTCTTGTATGGTCTATATTGTATGCATTTTTATGTTTGTGTCAATAATTCATATAAAATTAATTTTGTGAATTGTATTAAGTAGGGATCAATTTTGCTCCTGCAAAATTTCTTAAAATAACTATTCTTTCCCTAAATGAATTACAGTGTATCTTTTGCCATAAATCAAGTGAAAATAAATGAGTCTTTCTACATGTTCCATTTGTCATTTTGTCCTTTCTTTACTTAATTCCTAGGGCTTTAAAGTAAACATTGAAATGTGATTGTATAATGCTCCAATATTGTACTTCTTCAGGTTTGCATTATCTATTCCAAGTCTGTTGCATTTCTGCATAAATTCTCGGTTTTTACAGCTCTTAAGTTTTTGAAAGAAATTACCTGTGAAGCCATTTTGGTCATAAGTTATTATTACTTTTCGTGGGTAAGGATGATGGTGGGTTTGAAATTACATATTTAATATCCTTAATAATAAAGAATATTCAATTTCTAGTTTTTCATGGGTTAGGATGGTAATTTTAATTAGCACTTCTATTTTAAAATTCTTTTAAAATAAATTTGGATTGTATTTGATCAACATATTAATTTAGGGATTACATTAGCAATGTGAACTTAACAATTTTGGATCTTTTAATCAATGATCATGGTACATATTAACATTTTTATGCCTTTTTTATCTTTCATAGTTATGTTTAGTAGTTTTAAATGTAGAGAACTTATTATGTCCCCTTTCTTGAAGTTTATTTATTTATATCTAATAATTTTGATGATACTAAAAATGATGTTTTGATATTTGCTCCTATTTTTTGCTTATATATAACAATATAATTGGTTCTGTATACTAAATTAAATCCAGTGACCTTCCAAAAGTGTCTTCTAAATTCTAATTTCTTTGTAGAATTTTTAAAAAACAGCATCATTTGTGAATGAGGACAGTGTTAACTATTCCTTTACAATTTTATGCCATTAGTTTCTTACATTAGTGCACTGGTACTAATTTCCAGCACAATAAATCCTCATGACCTCAGAAGACATGCTTTACTATTTCACCATTGATTTCAATATTATCTGTAGTTTTAAAAAATATAGATAAATATATGATAGATAGATGGATAGATAAGATCAGATCTGTAGATAAATAGAGATATAGAGAAAGAGAAAAATAGAGATGCACTGGAGATTGAGATACAGAAACCTTTATCACATTAAGATAGTCTCTTTCTATTCCATCTAAACTGGGAATTTTTATCATATATAAATATTGAATTTTATAATATACATTTTCAGTTTCTACTGAGTTAATAATATGTTTCCCTCTTTTATCCTGTAAATTTAGCATACTTCAGAGATTGATATTCCATTGTTGAAGCACACTCATACCCTTGGAATTATCTGCTCTTGGGCAAAATTAATCATTCTATTTACATATTATTAGATTATATTTATTATTAGTTAGGGTTTATAGGTCTATGTTTATGGGAGTTAACAGTGTCTAATTTTCCTTACTTGTAAAGTCTTTGTCAAGTCTTGGTATCAAAGTTTACCTGGTCTCACGAAATAAGTTTGGAAACTAATGTTTTTTTTTTCTATTTTCTGGAAGAATTTGTGTAAAAAGTGATTTTCATTTACAGATTCAATATCCTTAATAGGTATGAGAGTATTCAGTATTTCTACATCTCATGATAGTTTTGGTAATTTGTGTAGCTATTTGTCCATTTGCCATATTTAAAAAGTTATTGGCATAATATTTTATGATATAATCTTATTATTCATTTTACCATATAATCTTATTATTCATTTTAATATTGTTGTAATTCCATATCCCCAAATAATCTTCTGGAAAGAATACACATACTATTAGAGGATGCTCTGAAGCATTAATGTCAGTCATCATGCAGATTTCTTTAAGTAAACAAACACTTTTGTCCTTGCAATATGCTCAAATGTCTATTAGTTTATATAATTTGCATATATTAATGTGATCGTTACTGGAAGAATCTCAGATAACATCTCATCTGCTCTGCTTTCACAAATAGCTATGTAGATGAGTCTATGACTGGTTATATTATAAGAGACTCATATATTACCTTTTAAAATATCATTATTTAAAGATATCTAGAATCTTGAATACACACCTTCAAATAAGAGTAAAAAACAAGACTAAAGAGAAACTCCAGAACTTAGTAGATAGCCAATGATAAAGCCCAGAAAAATATTTCATCATGGTATTTTAGTTTCCAATCTCAAAAAATTTTGGTAATTTTAAGATGTATTTCAGAGGATTCTTTGGGTCAGAGGTACTTTGGAAATTAAGTAACAATAATAAAGTGATGATGATGTTGATGATGATGATATCACCTAACATTTATTAAGTACTTTCAATATGCCAAATGTTTGCTAAATTCTTTGCATAAATCATTATAGTTAATGATCTCAAAACTCCTGAGTAGATGCTATTAACATTCATATTCTACACATGAGGAAACAGACATAGAAAACCTCAATAACTTATATAAAGCCTCAAAGCTAGTAAGTGGTGGAATTGTGTGTTAACATAAGCACCTATCTCTACTACCTATCTGCTGTGGTTATAACTCGTAAACAAACAGGAGCAGAGCTTGGCAGGAGTGCTTTCTGGACTGATGTATAGCGTTGCAGTTTGCTAAAAGCTGCTGGGTGCAATATACCAAAAATGGGTTTGCTTTTGCAATGGAAATTTATTAAATTAAAAGTTTACAGCTCTGAAGCCATGAAAGTGTCCAAACCAAGGCATCATCAGAGATGTTTTCTTCCTGAGCTGTAGCTGTGGGTGATCAGGCACATGGCAGGGCACAATGGTGGAGTATGCTCAGCTCTTCTCTCTCCTACAGGCCACATTGCTTTCAGTGTCTGGCTAAAGTGGCATCCTCTTAGTCTATGTGTTCTGTAGATCCCAACTTCTGTTTCCAGGGCCTGCCCTCTCTTAGCGTCTGGGTTCCTCTCTTCCTGTCGTGGCCTTCTTTCTGTGTTTGTGTCTTTTTATTCCTCCATTTATAAAGGACTCCAATTTTTGGTAATAGTGAATAATGCCGCTGTGAACTTTGGTGTGCATATATCTGTTCGTATCCTTGCTTTCAGTTCTTCTGGGTATTGCTGGATCATATCGCAGTTCTATAGTGAGCTACCTGAGGAACCGCCATACTGTCCTCCACAATGGCTGCACCATTCTACATTCTCACCAGAAGTGGATAAGTGTTCCCTTTCCTCCACATCCTCTCTAACAGTTGCAGTCCTCTGTTTTTTTTTTTAATAGCCACCAGTCTAATGGGTGTAAGATGATATCTCATTGTACTTTTGATTTGCATTTCCCTAATAGCTAGTGATGTTGAAGGTATTTTCATGTACTTTTTAGCCATTTGTATTTCTCCTTTGGAGAAATGTCTATTCAAATCTCTTGCCCAGTTTTTAAATGAGTTGTTTGTCTTTTTATTTTTGAACGGTAGGAATTCTCTATATATGCTAGATATTAGGCCCCTTATCAGATATATGGTTACCAAATATATTCTTATATTGAGTAGGCTGCCTTTTCACTTTCTTGACAAACTCCTTTGAAGTGAAAACGTTTTTAATTTTGAAGAGGTCCCATTTACCAATTTTTTTCTTTCATTTCTCATACTTTGGGTGTAAAGTTCATGAAACCATTTCCTAATACAAAATCCTGTAGATGCTTCCCTACATTATCTTTTAGGAACTTTATGGTCTTGGCTCTTATATGTGTATCTTTGATCTTGAGTTAATTTTTGTATAAGGTGTGAGGTGGTATTCCTCTCTCACTCTTTTGGATATGGATATCCAGTTCCCTAAGTACCATTTGTTGAAGAGGTCATTCTCTCCCAGTTGAGTGGGCTTAGTGGACTTGTCAAATATCAAGTGACTGCATACGTGGGGATCTATATGAGAACTCTCCATTTGTTTCCATTGGTCAGTATGTCAATCCTTGTGCCAAAACTATGCAGTTTTGAACACTGTAGCCTTGTAGTATGTTTTAAAGTCAGGTAGTGTGATTCCTCTGATTTCATTTTTCTTTTTCAGTCTTTCTTTGGCTATTCCGGGCCCCTTGACCTTCTAAATAAATTTCATAGGTAGCTTTTCCAATTGAGTAAAAAATGCTGTGGTAATTTTTATAGAGATTGCATTAAATCTGTAGATCAGTTTGGGTAGGAAAGACATTTTAATGATGTTTAGTCTTCCAATCCATGAACAGGGAATATTCTTCCATTTATTTAAGTCTTCTTTGATTTCCTTTAGCAGTGTTGTGTAGATTTCTGCATATAAGTCATTTACATCTTTAGTTAAATTTATTCCTAGGTATTTGATTCTTTTAGTTGCTATTGTAAATGGGATTTTTTTCTTGGTTTCCCCCTCAGATTACTCATTATTGGTGTATATATGCAAACCAATGTTCATAGTAGCATTATTCATTATTGCCAAAAGTTAGAAACAACCTAAATATCCATAAACAGATGAATGGATAAACAAAGTGTGTTATATACATACAATGGAACACTACTCAGCTATAAGAATGAATGCAGTATTAACACACTGGGTAGCATGGATGAATCTTGAAGACCTTAAGTTGAGTGAAGCAAGCCAGGCACTGAAGGACAAATATTATATGACTTCACTGATATGAATTAAGCAAATTGAACAGGCTCACAGAGCTAGAGTCTGGAGAATAGGTTTTCAAGAGACAGGAAGGGAAAAGAAGTTTGTGAATCAATGTCCATATGCGCAAAATCTATGATAAGGTGGAAGGGTGAAGTTGTGCAGTGGAAGAGCATAACAGTGGGGCAGTGATGTTATTAGGCTGGGCAGTGCTGGTCTATAGGGGGATAGTGTGGGGAGGGTGGGTTTGACTGTCCCATGGAACTGGGGAGAGAGTTGGGGGAGGGAACATATGAATGCTGGGGACTTGTGGGTATGTTGTTGAAACTAGATTCTTGGGAATTTTCTTTTGGCAAGTATGGCAGGGGAGGGTTACTGGTTTAAGCTGTTGGATGTGGGAGGCATGCGGGACAGGTCGTACCAGGGACAGGCTACTAGGGAGTGTGTAGCATTTATCTTGTCATAGTGTGTTGTATCGGGGGTGGAGACTCACATAATGAGTGGGAAGGTGTTATACTCCCATCCTAGGGAGTCCTGCTGTGATCTTAAATAGACGGGCTGGAGTCCCTTGAGAGCATAAGCAGTGCCTAATATGGTGTACAGGCCAGTAGGTCAAGCCCTCATTGTTGTTGCAAATAACTATGAATCTGGTCCTTCAATGAATTAATCTTGGTGGTTACCATGGGTCCCAAAGGGAACGGGAGGGAGGAATAGAATAGATGGAACACGGGACATTTTTGGGGTGATAGAATTGTCTACGTGATCTTGCAAGGATGGATACAGACCATGTCAAACTTCATCAAAATCTATAAAAGTGTACAGTCCAAAAAATGTAAACCACAATATAAATCATTGACCATGGTTAGTAGCAATGTTTCAATATTTGTACATTAATTGTAACAAATGTACCATCCACATGTAAAATGTTATTAATAAGGGAAACTAGAAAAAGTAGAGGACATTGGGTATATGGGAATCACCTATATTCTGTACATGACTTTTCTGTAACCTAAAGCTTCTTTGAACAATCTGAAAGAAATTAGACTCTGGGCAAATAAATGGAAACAAATGTCACTGTACAGGCAAGAAAACAGATTTTATAGTAATGAAAGCAATAATGTTAATTTTTTTTTTTATTTTTAATTTTTACTTTTTGTTGTTTTTTCATTATTTCAAACTTTAAAAATTTTTTTTTGTATTTTATCATTATTTTTAAAACCAACATTATTGTATCATTTTCCTATTAATTGTATTCAGTTATTTTATTTGCTTCAATTTTGAAGAAGTTTTGGATCACATCAGGGTTACAACTTTGGCAGGGAAGGATCATTGGAGTGGGGTATCAGAGAGGGGGAATGCATGGGAGGAGGTTCACTTGAGGCATACCTATAAGGCATATGACTGTGCTCAAGTGTTCATGGAGAATCGTCACAGTGGGTGGAGATCCACACAATAACCAAAGAAATATAGAATTCCCACCCTGGGGGGCTCTGCCACATTCTCTGATAGGACAGCAAGAGTTCCCTGAACAAAGGGACAAAGACAAATGAAGGAGGATGGACCATTGATGAGCCCTTGATTGTGATGACTGTACTTATGAAATTTTACTTCTGAAATTGAAACTTAGCATAGTATTATAGGGTGCCTAAGCATTACCTCCAGAGAGGCTCCTTGTTGCTCAAATGTGGCCTCTCTCTAAGCCAAAACTCAGTGTATAAATGCATTACCTTCCCCCCAGTGTAAGACATGACTCTGGGATTGATCTTCCCTGGCACTGAAGGATTACAACCATGCACCAACTAGCAATGCAACTGGAAAAAGACTTTGACCAAAAGAAGGAAAGGGTAAAGACAAATGAGTTTATATGGCTAAGAGACTTCAAAGTGTGTCGGGAGGTCATTCCAGAGGTATGCTTATGCAAGTCTCAGCAGGAACTCATAGACTGCCAAAGTAAATATTACCTCAAATATAGCAGGGTTCCTGAGGGTTCTGGAGACATCCAAACACTATAGGCAGGACAGTCAGCACAAGAGTTTGGCACCCTACCAGTGGTCGCTACTTTGGAATTTATGCTCCCTAGTGTGATAGAGTTGGACTCAGTTGTGTTTTCCTTACACATGGCTCTGCTGGCCCTCTATTTGAACCTACAATTAGTACTAGAGTTGATAGTTATATGTCCAAGAGACTTAAATCTTTGGGCTGTCCATGTGCCAGTTGGGCCCTGAATTTCAACAGACATGCAACACCTACTCTCCAGTTATTGGACTCACCCAGGACAACAGAAAAGAAGATGAATGACAATGACCATCTCAAGGAACAGAGAGAACTGCAAGCAATATAGTCCCATCCATCTGCTCCATGGGACCTAAGCCTCTCAATTAGAGGTGGAGTGGGCATCACCATCACAAAATCCTCAGGATTAAGGAATGGACGATGGACTAGAGTACTAGATTTACAGTTGGTCTACTGTATACTTGTTGTGATCCTAGCAACGGAAGAATTTTTATCATGGATGTGGAGGCAATGGCCACTGGAGGTTCTGATAGGAGAGAGAGTGAAAAATAGATGTAATTTGGGGACATTTTTGGGACTTGGGAACTATCCTGAATGACATTTCAATGACAGATACAGGCCATTGTATATCATGTAATAAATTGCAAAAATGTGTGGAAGAAAGTGTAAACTACAATGTAAATTATAATTATAGCTTAGTGCCAAAGTACCAAGATGTGTTCATCAATTGTAACAAACGTACCACACTAATGAAGGATGTTGCTGGTGTGGAAAAATGTGGAGGGCATGTATGAATCCCCTATATTTTTTGTGTAACATTCATGTAATTTAAGTTTCTTTAAAAAAAAATAAAAAATAAAAAAGTATATTTAAAAAAAATAAATAAAGGACTCCAATAAGAGGATTAAGACCCAGCCTCAGTCATGTCCTACTGAATTGGTTTAATCAAAAAGGAAGGTACGTTAACTGAATCTACTCAAATAGACTCATCTATAATAAGTTTACCTGCTCAAGAATGGATTAGCTTTAAGAACAGGATTTCTGGGGTCCACAGAAATCTTCAAACTGCCACATATGGCCTAGCCAGTTAATTCCTTATTATGTTAGTATTTATGATCCTCTTTTATTAGTTCCTTACGAAAAAGAGATAGTGGATGATGAGTTAGTGACAGTGGATGATGAGTTAGTGACTCCATAACTGAGGAGAATAGAAATGGATCATTATGTTTAAGGATAACGGTTAAATGGAATTTAGCAAAAACTTTGGGAACTAAGGGGGTGTTATGGGTATTAATCGAATCCATTAGATATATGTTCCCCAATAAATGCAACACTTATTTGATGGTTTGGAAAAAACGGAAATCAATCAAAACCTCAGAAATATATATGCACACACCCAGATATAATATATATACCCACATATACACATATATAAATACACATAATATATATATATTAATATCATTCACTTTAATGTTTGAACCAAAGAATTGTTTAGTGTCAAGTAATTACAGGACTTCTAATGTACCTATAGTGACATTTTATGAATGAATAAGCAAGTATACAAAGGATTACATAAGATCCATAGTATATTCTGTGAAAAACTTTATTATTTGATATATAATTTTATTTTTAGGAATAGCCAGGGTATTTTTTAGAATTGAACCTGAGGATTAAAGAAAATTTTCCAAAGTAATGATACCACTTTTAGTCAAAAAAGAACGATGGAATTAAGGCCAGTAGACTGATTTTGAATGTCACTCAATAATGTCTTAAAGGTAGTTGCATTTTTAAGATAAGTCTATAGTCTCCTAATTCAACTATGTTGAAATAAAAATACTAATGTTTAAATATGTATATATATATATATATTTATTGTGTTACTAATAAAATCTGTTACACTTACTTATAGTAACATATAACTTTCCATGTCTTCTAATTTTATTTTATGATGATTTTTGACACTATTTCTTCATATATACAACTCTCCAATGGTTAAAAATAAATCAATAATGCCACTCAATTGCAACGTGTTATCCACCAAAAGACCCCATTCTCTTACAGGGCACAATTTTCAGGGTCTGTACTCACCTAAGGGACAGTGCACAAACTGTCATGAGATGATTTCATCATTCCATTTACAAGGATGTTTAGTGAATTAAAATAAAAAGGGGCTTTGTACAGTCATGATGCCACAGCATGTCAGACCCTTTCGTTATATTCCTCAGTGACCATGCCTGACACCTGCTAAGACAAGATAAACAGCTTCTCCCTCTCCTTCCCATATCCTACCCTGGTTCATGCCCCTACAAAAGTCAAATGCAAATTCCTCAAGCCCCATTCTTACTTGACCAGCCACCACAGTTCCACCCATGTAACATTATAAAGGCATAGTCCCCAGGTCCACTCTAACCTTTGCTCCCAACCTGCTTGGTGGCCTGCACTCCTGACATGTTTTCCCATATGACCCTGTGAGGCATGCCACCCTCTCTGCTCTAAGATCTGTGTCTATTAATAAACTTTGCTTTCATTCATCTCTGGTGTTCTTGTCTCACCACACCTGACTATCTATAAAAGACCTTTACTAGTCAGCATATCTCTAGATAATTTTCAACCCTCAACTAGTGGATGGGTTATAAAAAGATAACATTGGAATTTTCATAAGGAAAAATGTCATATTCCCAACTCCATGACTACATAAATTAGTCAACACATGTACTAAGAAATCTAGAATCTGCTTCTTCTCTCAGCATATTCCATTTCACTCAAAGATAAATAACAAAAGTAAGCCTAGACAAAATTGTAAAGGAAATGCATGTTAGAAGCAAAACCACTTTTGAATTTGTTTGGTGTAGTGCTTTAAATTAATCTGTCAATGGAAAAGAAACAGAACTTAATATGTGATCTAATATGAAATCATGGAAGGACCATTTGACTTTGATTTTAAACAGGCCTGAGTTGGAATTCCAAATCAACAACTTTTGAATTATGACACTTTGAACAAGTTACATGGTTTCAATAATTTCATTTCCATCCCCTGTAAAATTGTCACAAAAATAATATTGCAGATTTATTTTGTAAGTTTTAAAAAGTAAATTACATTTAGTGACCCTCAAAAAAGATAGGGGACCAAAAATTGCAAGCATCGTTATTATATTTGTAAATTTATTTTATTGATTCTTAAAAATAATTGCTCATTTGAAAACAAAAAATTCTCCAAAATGAGAATAATTGGGATCGATGAGATCATTTCCTAGGCAGTAAAGTTTTTATTTTTTTATATTTTTGTTTTTTATTAACAGACTATCTTATTTTTAGTTTAGGTTAATTTTGAGCATTAACACATTTTAAACAGAAAAAATGAATGAAATTGGCATCACTGAAATTCAGAATAGATGCAAAACTTAAAAAATAGCAAAATTCAAAACTCCAAATATAATTAATTCCTCCTGGGCCTCAACTTTAAAAAATGAAAACATTTTGAACACAATACATAGTTGACAGTAACAAATACTGTGTTCCCAAAAACACAATTTGCTCTCCTATAAAGCTTGGATTCATAAGACCCTGCTTTGAAATTAGAATCATATCCTGTAATTATGACAAAACTCTTGAATAATGAGCCTCAATTTCAAAATCACATTGAATGGGAAGGCACCTACTAAGTTTATTTGTATTTTGTGTGACGACTTAATCTGAGATGCCTGAATAAAAGAACAGATGGAAGTTTTATTTAAATTTAGAGAGGATGAATACTATGTACTGAGCTTGATGAAACACATTAAAATAAGTTTCTCATTTATATAAAATTCATTTAATGCTGTATTCAATTCAGGAATTCTAAAATAGCAAAACAATATCTATAAAATCAACCAACACTCTTATGTTTCTCAATTGTATATAAGCATGAAAATATATTCTGGAAATATGAAATTTTCCAAGGTGTTATCCAAAGCATATTAAGACTCCATTATTGTTTGAATCTATTATTTTAAAAAGTCCAACCTACTCCCCACAAAGAAATGATAAATCACTTTTTATTCCAAGGCAGGGTAGAAAGAAGGTTATCACTAAAAACTGAAAAGAGAATATATTTTACCTAAGTTCTCAGTGGGATTATAATGGGCTGCAGTAGACACTTTTGTTTAAATGTTAGAAATTTATTTACTTATTGTCGTCTTTTGCATTCTCTGTGCCCTTTTCCCCAGTAGTTTCAAGATTTAAACAAAAATTCATTTTCCTTTACTGTTCTTGGAGCTCCTTTTCTTTCTAACACTATAAAGAATATGAAATGATTTATTTTCTTGTTCTACTGTTTTCTTTGTTTCAATGCATATCCCCATATAATAGAGATTAAAGCACTTCAGATATTTACAGAACTAAATAAATATAAAATGGAGTAGTTTTAGTTATTATTACTATAAATATTAGTATTTTAGATTTTGTTGTTGATTAATATCGTGGAATTTTCCCAAGCCCAAAAATTTTAGGTAGGGAGTGGGGACTCTGGTAAAAGCAGAGAGCTAATATTGGCCTAACCTTCCCACAAGAAACAATTACATACTCTGAGCAATATTTAAAAGGAAATATTTGAAGACACTAGGAAGTGACAACAAAAAGGCAGAAATTTGAAATAATTTGACTCTTGAAAGAAGGGAGCTGTACTGAATGAGAGCTGAGGGCACTCCACAGTTCAAATTGCTCAATGCAGCTAGAACTTAGGCAGAAATCTTCAGACTTCGACATGAGGTGTCAGATGATGGAGTTTGGAGATAATAAGAGTGGCAAGAATTTGAGAAAAGAAATTTGAGTCCTAAAATGTAAATATAGTTCCTATTCAAATCCTCAGATTGCGTCTAACTGTGCATGCATAGGGAAAGGTCCAAAGTTCACAGTGAAAAACCACAGAATAAGACTGAAAGAACTGAGGAATCATTGGAGCTGGATAATTAAATATTAATATAAATAACCCAATAAGCTATTTGACAGCTTGAACAAAGATAAACACACTTAAAAGGAAGAGATGAAAGTCTAGAAAATAAAACAAAAATTCCATACACACAAAGGAACAAGGAAATATGATCAATGATTAAGAGAAAAGTGAGCTGAGAGAAAATAATCCTAATGTGATCTTTATAAATAAATATAGTGACCTAAAGGAAATTATGTTCATAATAATTTACTCAATGAGAAACACCTGCAAAGAAAAGAAAAGTAAAAAAAAACTAAAACTAACTAAAATAAAAATGGAATTCCTAGGAACAAAAAATACAATTATTGAAATGAAAAACTTCACCACATGAGCTTATCACATATAGAAGAATAGAAGAAATTAGAGAAAGATATATTGAAATAATCCAATCTGAAGAAAAGAAAGCAAAGTAAAAGATTTATTTAAATAGCAGAGCCTCTGATTTTTGCATAATATCAAGCAGACTAACATATCCACATACATAAAAATAACAATTAGAAACTTGGTAACTGAGGAAAGAAAGAATGGTGCAGATAAATAATTTAAAAAAAAATAAGAGCATTTTTCCCAAATTCTGGCAAAAAACATCAAATTACATGTTAATTTTTGAGTCAACTTATAGTTCAATTCTTTCAGCAAAACTCTAAGCATATAAAGGCTCCTTTCACATCAAAATAAACATACTGATAACCAAAGGGAAGGAGAAATTATTGAAGGAAGACAGAGAAAAATGTCCTATTGCATACAGGGGAACAACAATATGAATTATGGTTGACTTTATATTAGAGGCAATGGAGAAAAGATCACAGTGCAATGGCATTTTGAAATTGCTAAAACAGTTAAAGGAGGAATCAATTCATAATTTTATTACAAATGAAAAATATTATTCAAAAATGGAGGCAAAATAAATGGAATTCAAGGGAATCCTCTATCAGCAATGGATTCTTGAATCAAAAGAAATGCTAAAGAGGGAAGCAGATGTGGCTTAAGGGATTGAGTTCCCACCCTGATTTAGTTCTCGTGCCTCCTAAAGAGAAGATGAGCAGGCAGAGAGTACACAGTGAATGGACAGAGAGAGCAGACAGTGAGCACAAACAACAGGAGAGGGGATAAATAAATAAAATAAAATCTTAAAAAAAGAAATGCTAAAGAAAATTGATCAAGCTGAAGGCACATGCTTACAGATATAAATATAAATCTACAGAAATGAAGAACAAGGAATTTGAAACATTTGGGGTAAATAAAAAAGACTACACATTTTCTTTGAATTATGTATATACATGCACACACAGATTGTTCCCTTTTTTCCTTCCCTTTTTTTCTTTTACTTTTTCTTTCTAATGATTTTCCTCCACTCTTGAAAAATTCTATCCATGAGTTTTAGGAAAGGATACGCCTGTTAGGAATCTTTGCAAGATGAAGAGAAAATGCATTCACTGAGTGGCAATTAGCATGGGATTTCAGAACCTAAATGGGAAGAGGTGTACATGTGTGTAGTGGGTCACCCAGGTATATGATCTTGGATCCTGAAGATGTAAGGAGGGCATCTCCATAGTGCAGTTGCCTGGAATGGTGTTGCAGCACCAGTCAGTTGAAGAGGGTATGAATATGGGCATGTGGCCTAGGGTATAAAGTCAAAGCACCAGCAGAATGATGCGATGTATATGTGTGGAAGAATGACCTGAAGCTTGGAGTCAAAGCCTGCGCACATTGTGGAAAGTGCTTGTATGGGTAGGCTGTCCGAGGTGATTGAACACTGAGTAAGGTAAGATGGGCATCGTCTTAAAAACATGGTTGAATGCAATGTCGTAGCAGGAGTGGTGTGAGGAAGTAGTCCCTCTGAAGCAACAAAGTGATGTAGGTTTTCAGAGCCCTGGTGAATTTAAGGAAACATCCTTTCTCTTCAAAATATATTTTCAAAGAGTAAAGAAAGACACAAATAATTTTTTTGTTCTGATCATGCCCTGTAAGTCGTTTGTTCAGTGGCCAAGTTATGTATAACTTTTGCATTGAGAATTTGCATTTCTGTTTAAAGAGATGAGACAAGTCCGGTTCAGAAATAAATTGACTTTCTTAATGTGCTACAGAGAGAAACACAGCCAGGACTCGAAGTTATTTCTTGTGAATCATAGTGCAATGATTAATTCACTACAACTATACCAGGCTTTACAATCAGCCATCCAGTGAGTAATTGTAAAATAACTCAGGGTAAATAAACTGTTTTTAAAGATTATTATGCGTATTCTGTTTTTATATTTTCATCTTTATAACTACTGCAACTATTGGCCATTGAAGATTCAAACAAAAACTTCTGTTAATATGTCATTTTTCAAAATTCAAAGACTTTTTTCACATATATGTCAGCCATAAATGCCGCTTGCTGAATTTAAGTACAAAATAATTTATATGACATATATTTTATCCCACATATACAAGAATATTCAGTTAATTGAGGAAAAGTCTGTAGAAACCTTCCAGAATAGGCTTTCATTGATAAGAGCAAAGTGCAGTGGTTAAGAAAATGGACTTTGAAGTCACAAAAATTATAGGTTAATCACAGATCCTAATGTACTAGCTTTAAAGATGTTTGAGCTGTAACTTAATCTCTTTTAGTGAGTTTGTCAAAAGAACAAAAAATATATATATGATTCCAAATATTTTCAAGTTTTCTTGAGAGAGAGAGTTTCAGATGGGGGAATTCCATAACCCAACAAGTGGCAACAAATCTAAGAATTCTCAACTTGGAGAATGACAACTTATCAGCTTTGTATAATACCCTCTCCACTTTCCATTCCTTATACAAATTCCCTAAATTACTTATCACCTAGTGGTTATTATCTCATTACATATTAGCCCTCAAATATTTTTGTCCCTTCCTTCAACATTCCTTTTTATGTAAAGTGACCATCTCTTACTCTTCACTTCTTACTTTATTGTTCCACTAATTTCTGATCCTTTAGCAGCAAAGCAAACAAAAAATAGTTGATAATAAGCAACAGAGAGGAAAAGTTGTGAATGCTTCCCTTTAAAGTTACTATTAGTGGTTCTTATGTAAAATGCTATGGTTTAATGCCTGACAATGGTAAGGCAAAAGACTGACAAAGAGCAATGATTAATTTTGGTGATGATTAACAAGACACTCAAGAACATGAAACATTAAAAATCAACAATCCAACAAAAAGCACAAAATAAAGAATTCAAATTATTAGATGAGAAAGTCATAATTTCAAAATCTAGGTGAAATTATCATAGGTTATATCTTCATTCACTGAGATTGAGAAAATCTT